>VURO01007974.1:4539-20873 GCA_015108175.1 Pelvicachromis taeniatus
CTCTGAAAAATTGGCCAAGCTCGTTTGCTTTTCCATTCACCTCCCTGAACTTTGCTTTGAGTTTTTTTTTTTTTTTTTTTTTTTTTTTTTTTTTTTTTTTTTTTTTTTTTTTTTTTTTTTTTTTTTTTTTATTTTTTGTTGATTTGCCCTTGATGCTCTTTCGTACAAATAAACTAATCTGAGACTGATTTTTGTAAAGCCATCTGATCCACTTAGCAGTTGCTGTTGCACACACACCATCTGACCACTTGAGGGAGCCAGTTAGCACACAAGAACAGCGCCTCTGCTCCAGCTGCATGTCAGATTCAAGATTCGGATCAGTTGCATTATTGTCATTATGCAAGCATAACAAAATAAGTCACATAAATATACTGACAAAATGCATTATATGCAGTATGTACACAGTGAAAGTGGGCTTATTGCATGCTTGGACTGAACATGAGTTATTTAGTGGCTGTGGATAATGACCTGAGGGTCATAATCGTGTGAAGCTGAGCTGTAGAAAAGCAACATATTATATAATGTACATGAGGAGATATGACCTGGATTTGGGCAGAAAAATATTGCACACAAGGGTTGTACATAGTTAGAATGGGGTCGAGTTCAGCAGTGTGGCAAAGCTGTTTAAACTTGCCCTCATGTGTTATATGCTGCTGCCTTGCAGGATCCTGAAACCTCTGGAGACGCTCGAAGCCATAGTCATGGTGTCGGTCGTGTACGTGGTTTTGGTGTGGGTCGCCAAGAACGGAGCTGCAATCAACAACTTTAAGAAGCAGAAACCTTCAGCGTTCATCATTTTGGTCATGGTTGCCAGCTGCATATTGATTTCCATGCTGGGGAGCATCATGGTATTCGTGTGGGCCATCACTTTACCCATGATTTGTAAGTTGATGACACTAGACTTTTCTAGTCCCTCAGAGTGAAGCAGAAGTTTAACATGTACCTGTGAATGCAATGCAAAATTTGGCATAAAAGCAGGGGCTTTCAGAGGGGATTGAATGTCCAGTAACTCTCCAGAGCATAATGATCACTGCACTTGTGACATCGTGAAACGGTTCAAAATCAGTGAAACACGTTTTCCAGATCCTCAAAGTGTGAAATTACTGCTGACATGTTTCTACGGGTTTGTCTTTCAGTAATATTTGCACATGCTTCATGCCGCCTCCGCAATATGAAGAATAAAGTGGAGAACAGGATGGATGGAGTTGGACTGAAGAGGTCGTTTATGGGCATTTTGGTGGATTCTCTGGGTCAGCAGGAAGAAGCCATTCAAAAGGTCCACTACTATTACGGTTAAAAGTGAAAGAGTGACTGGATTTGAGGAGAAGCAAATGCGTGTGTGCCCCCCCCCCCTTTTTTTTTTGCCAAAGATTATGACCTTTTTTTTCTTTTTTTTTTTTTTTTGTGTCTGTTTTTTGTTTTTTTTCCTCCGAACAGTGACGAGGGCATGTGAGTGCAGCCTCACATCTCTGCTATGCAGTGTGCAAGTGTTCCTGTAAAACCAGCTGCAGACTTATCCCTGGGTACGAAATCTGTGTTCAATCATTCTCAGAAACAGCCGTCAGCTCTGTCTGTTTGTGCTCAGCTAAAACTGTGAAAGCAACACGAGTGTTGCATTTTAACAAAGAATAAAAAAGTGCACGCTCAACTTGGTTGTACTGCCAAGAAACTCCAGAGGCTGGATTGAATAATCTGCTCATGTAAAAATGCAACACCAGCTTCAGTCCACCAGCCCACCCGATGCTCATCCAAATAAAAAGTAGACAAAAGAGAGTGACTGCTGTGTCTCAAGTCAAACTGCTTTGTCAATATTGTAAAATAAAGACTTCAAAGGTGACCCGTGACCATCAGTGTTCCCTCTGAATCTCTGAGTGTTTCATCTCGACAGTGCCCCCCGGGTGATGGATTGGTTAACTTTACTTTCCTCTCCACTTACTCCAAATGCTAATCAATGGGCTTGCAGTAGATTATAGTGCAGAGAGCTGACAGTGGATTCATCTGCACTCATTCACCTCCAAACCCGATTTAGTCGCTGTGTCAGCTTCTCTTTTTTCCCCCTCTTTTATTGGATTCCATTTAAAATTGATTGCAGATAACAAGAATCCATCCAGAACCCTAATGCTCTGTTATTTGGCTTGAAGCAGCAGCGTGTAAGGCGAGGAGAAAACGGGAGGATGGTCCATGTTAACCCTTTGCTTTCTAAATTTGCTGTAGCTGATGACCTCTTCGCATTGCTCCAGGAGCTCTTCAGGTTCAGTTGGACTCAGCTGCTGGGTTTCCCCCTCCACCCCCTTTTTTTTGTACTTCAGCTCTGATTTATGTCCTGCGGTGCTTCATCAGCATCCATATTGTGAAACTTGGAGGAGTGAGCACAAGCACCGGTGGCAGTCTAGTCAAGTAAAGTCATGTCTCAGAGGGCACAGTGGAAGCCCTTGTTCTAGCTGCTGATGCAGCTGCTGCGAAGATCGTAACGGCACGTGCACTGCTGCACACCCAACAGGTGTGTGTGTGTGTGTGTGGTGTTTTCTCCTTCACAGTCTGTCCAGGAGAGAGGCCTCTTTTACACTCTGCAATACCAAAATCTTCTTTCTGTGCATTTCTGGGCAAAAACTTGCGGCTTTCACCTGCTGTGTGCTTCTTCTGTCTAGCGTCTACAACACGGGCACGGTACACTGAGCAATGTATAGTACACAGTGCTTGTTGTGGCGTGGTTACGCATACTCGCTGTGCTGCTTTCCACTTGACCCCTACGTCCCCACCCCCACCCCCTTTCCTCTTCCCTGAGAGGCTTTGGCTTGTGGCTAGCTAAGCTGGTTAGCTAGCCTCATAACTCAAACAGCCTGTCATTCAGCAGATCCCGGCTGCTTAGACCTACACCACAGCCGATCATGTGACCCATTAGTGATGACCCACCATGACCTGTGCAGTCTGCTGTATCCTCATGTGAGCTGTTTCACCTTCCTGTTTGTCCATGTTTTTTTTGGGGAGGGGCTCCTCGTTTTGAAGGAAGAGACAGGAATGAGCTGTGAGAGCATGTGACCGGTCAGCTAATCCAGCCATTCACCTTTTGTCAGATTCATTACCCCCTGAATCCTGGGGAAGTCGCAGGATTCAGGGAGTAAGCACAGCATGATTTCAAGCCATTTTAATCTCAATTTGGCTGAGCCCTGTGGCTGCTCAGTTTAGCGTTTCATGTGTGACACTTCCTGTATGTGCTACAATTGGGAACTTTATACACTATATTAAATAATCAGATACCTCTTCTCTTATTTTGGTCTCCACCATCTTAAAGTTACAGTATTTTCTATTTCATCAGCTCAATCCTCCACGATGTTTACTAGCTA
Organism: Pelvicachromis taeniatus; assembly: GCA_015108175.1. Classification (NCBI taxonomy): domain Eukaryota; kingdom Metazoa; phylum Chordata; class Actinopteri; order Cichliformes; family Cichlidae; genus Pelvicachromis; species Pelvicachromis taeniatus. Next base: position 7,884 of record VURO01007974.1, read on the forward strand.
CTTGCAAACCTCCTATTAAGTTGACTGGTGGCAGGCTACTCAGTGTACAGCTGGTCTATTACAGTCTTTATCCTATAACTGCTGGCACTGACGAAAACCAAGGGTCGATGAAAGAAGTGAGAGTGAACTAAAACATATTAGCTGCTGGGCTGTAATATGGAAACAAGATGCTGAAAGGTCCTAAAAAGGACAGCCATGGAGCTTATGGGATTTGGTGAGTGTTTCTTTTGCTTACACGTATTTACACAAAAGAAAATGTATACAAAAGATGGACACCACGCCACCATGACGCCACCCTGTATTGTTTACTGAAGTCCAGTTGTCAGGCATCGAGCAGAGTGGTTCCGCCATCGCCATTGTCGTTTTGGAAACAGACCTGTTGAGCGAGGGGTGGACCTGACAGAAAATCAACGTACAGTACCCACTCATAAGTTGTCATAGACTAAAAATGCCTGTTATACTGGTTATACTCTGGTTATATTACCTGTATAAAGGCTGGCCAGCAGCCGTGTCGTTTTGCACTTGGATCACTGTCCTTCAGCAGCTGTTTGAAGTTTCTATTGATTGTAGTTGTCCTAATGTGAGTTTTTGGGTAATCTAAATTGCAGTTTATGCAGATGGCAACAGATTTGCATAAACTGCAAATCTGTTGCAGTTTATGCATTGCTTGTATGAAAATACAAGCAATGTATTTTCATACATTGCTTGTAACTTCCACTTGACCCCATTCAGTTGCAAACCGATAGCAGACTGACTCCGTCTTATCATTTTATCACCACGTTGAGGCACCAAAGTCACTTTTAAAATGCCAACTGACAGCAAGTGGTCACAGACGTGGTCACTGTCTCCGAAGAAACCCCATGAAGGTCAACAATGTGGGGAGTTCATTACGCACGGTCATAATAATTTTGGTTGTGTTGCAGTCTCCAACCACTCTTTTCCCTAGTGTGCCCCCAGGGTGGTATATTCCCACAAACCTCTATGCAGAATGCAGGCTTAAGGCACTTCAGGATCAGTCTGTGTGTCACGTAGTAATCTAATACACTATTCAACACTGTTTAGTGCAGGTTTAAAACAGAAACCATCCAGTCAGTGAACTTGTAATGCAGATACTTCCAGTACTTGACAGGTTTCAGTACTTCGCGTGACTGACGTTTCCATTAGTCACACAGGTATTGGAGTCCATGCACAGCCTTAATCCACTCTGCATTACAAGAGTTTTGTGTGTTGTGTTTTAGATGAAGAGAAAGTCAATAGAAGTCTATTGTTTATGTAGTCAAGTGTCAGCTGGAACAGCCTCCCGTGATGTCTAACTACAGCTGGCGTGGAGTGGCTGAGACAGGGAGACAGCTGGGTGAAGAGCTCTTCCCCTATCTCGCTGCCCAAGGAGCTGGAATAGTCCAAGACCTCCCCTGAGCTTGCTCAAGGAGCATAAAACTGAGAGGCACTCTCAGCAAGGAAAACTGTTCAACTCTGGCCTTCTTAAAGAGGGGACCTGAGGCAGGATGCATCGATAGAAAATGTGTGGCAGCACAGGAAGGAAATGAAGGGGAATGGTAGTGAAAGGTTATAGCACAATGTGGAGGGAGGGGGATGGATAACATGTGTAAAACAGACTTCTCATAACATGAATGCCTACAGGGAGGGTTTGATGCTATAAACACTAGCTTGTCATTCACACAGAAGACACAAGGAGAGGTTTTATAGCCCATGGTGGGTGTGACAGCCTTTAAAGACTGGTTTGGTTGGTTTACAGCTTAAGAACCCGCACACACAAAAAAGTGCCAGTGAGAAAGTACAGCAGAGACAGAACTCTGCAGATTGGTGCGTTTCTAAATTCAGCTCATTTATTCATACTTGACTGTCATTATGAGTGATTGCTGCTCCGCATTCATTCATCCTTAGACGCTCCCCCTCGAGTACTTTAGAGCTATCTCTCCCACTAATCTGCTTCCTTGAATGAACACCAGATACCATTTATATGTGGAAAAGTCATTTGTGTTGTGTTCTTCAGTCATTAAATGTAAATGACACTTTAGGTTTTCTACCTTGGGGAAGTGGTGATTATTGCACTTTTATACTACATTTCATTAACTGAATTGGCCCAGCAGACGTTCATTTAGCTAATTCAAAGGATTTGGATTTAAAGCCTGTGTTGTCCAGCACTAAGGGGGATAAGACACTTCGAAGGCTCAGTTTTAAATAAATATCACCCACAAACAAAAGCACTGGGAAATTCAATTTTTTTTTTTTAATCCAAACCATTGCAGTTATACAAATTACTAAGAACCAGCTTAACAATAACCGTTTACTATATATTACATGCTTTTCAAATACATAAAAATGCTCTAAAATAATAAAAAAAGGACTAAACCAGTGTATTTACATACCAACATTTACACAGTTTTAATCTCTTGAGAGAAATTCGGAGCACCAGTCCATGATTTCCAGCATGGATGAAATAACCATGTTTAAAACAAAACAAAACTGGATTTTCTGTCTTCCCACAGAGGCAGTAATATCGAAACTGGTGACTTCAGGTAATACTTAAGTGGTGCAACAAATAAGCATTTGGCTCAATTATGGTGTAAGTACTGACAGTGAAGCAAACTGAATACTTTGTAAATGACAAACAAGAGTGTAGAGACCGGAACGGAAACACATGTTGAAACGCGGATCAGGTGACTGCAGAATGTTCCAGGAAGTAGCCTTTTCTCTCGACTCCTTTTTAACGAGTTCAGTGCTTCATTAATGATCTTATAAATCCGTGTCTAATCCTTCATGGTTACAGTGTCCATATGTGTGTGTAAGTAGCACAACAGGATCAGTCATGTTCTTTGTTCATTGCCGCTCAGTATCCTCTTAGAGACAGTTTTAGTCCTTGGTTTGTGAAGTCGGTATCTCTAAAGAGCAATGCTTCGCGAGTCCACACTCCCCTTTCTATACCATTCAGTCCACAGCAGGGCTTAGTATAGTTTCTGTGCACAGGTCCCATCACTACAAACACTCGCAACCCCATAATTAGACACTCCCGTGGGGTTCTTGTTGTGATTTAAAACACAGGGATGGGGGGCATCAGTTTGGCAACTGCATTCAAGAGAATACTTCATTTAACGTGCGGAATTCCACAGAAGTTAATTTCCTTCATTCATTCTTTGGGTTCCTTTTACAAGGAAATTACAAAACAGGTAAGTGCAGTTTAAGGCACAGTGACATTGTGTCAAGGAGAAGATTTTGCACAGATGTAAGTATCTGGCTAAACTATTGTTCCTGGTTTTGAGTCTTCATGCCAGTAAAGCTGTTCTTCGGGGTCCATGTTAGTGTGCATTTGGCTGTTGATGTGGGAGTCCATTTGGCTGACATCTATGTAGGATCTGTAAAGAACACACAAAACATACACATTAGGATGCAAACTGCTGACTGTGACTGCATATAGGGTTAGAATGGATTAACCCTGGGATGTGCATCTAAACTACAAAGGTAAAAATGTTAATATAAAACAGCAATGTGAGCCATCACCTGTGTTTCAGAAATTTTAATGCCAATGCCGATTTCAAACCCAGGGTCAAACATTCTTACCCAGTTATAAGGCAGATGCACACAGACACAATAGCTGTCTATACACAAACACATTGCCTTCCAATGCAACAGTGTTCAGGGGTCACATTTTCCCTTTGCCACAAAAGTGCTCTCCCACCACCATGAGACACCCAAAGTCCAACAGTGAAATGATCTGGTGCTTTCTGTCAGTCCCTGCTAAAAATAAACACATCACCATCACCACGTGGGGTAGTTTTTACACTTTCTCACCCTTTCTTCTCTCCTGTGACTTTGATTATTGGGGGGGAGGGGATAATTTTCCTGGTCAGTAGCATAGGAAGCACCACCACACCTCTCTAATTGCCCAGAGGGGCGTGCCATCCTATCACATCCTCGCCACTCAAACTCTGTGGGACATCTGTGCATGAGAGGGGGCAAAGGTCAATGGTGAATGGAAGCACATGGGCAAAGAGCCTCTGCATTGTCCAAGATGTTTACAAAGAGTGGAGGGAAAAACAAAACCCAATGAACAAACAAACAAAATCTTGACAGTAAAGGAAGACTTCGGAGAAATGTGACCACTGGATGACAATGTGGCAGTTGAAGAGGAAGTAGGACAAGCATATTTATATATATATTTTTAAGGAAGCCATGCAATCACAGTATCAGACATGACACTGAAGGATCAGTCAAACATCTCGAAAATGCAAAGTTCACTTCAAAACATCAACAAGCAGACTCACGAGTCAGACTGCGGACACAAGAAAACAAGCAAACGCACAGGCTCTGGCCGATGCTGTTTACTTACTATGAGCTACCTTTAGAAAAAGACACCTTACTGAGCCTGTGCCCTCTGGAGGATTGTGGCTGTGCAGGGCTGGAGGCCACCTGCCTGACGCGACAGCCAGGGGAGTAGTAGGAGGAGGGGGAGGAGGAGGGAAAGGAAGAAGAGGGCAGGGAGGAAGTGGAAGGATAACCAGAGGAGGAAGAACTAGCGGGGTTAAAGGCACAGCGCCTCTGGCCATCAGGGCTGTGCCAGGAGTCGCCATATCTATAAGAGAGCAGGGGCCAGTGGACAGTTAGGGAGAGCAGAACCATTTTTAAGCTCTTAGGAGGAACTGACTGCAGGCAGCACAGATCCTCTAATCCCACCACTGAATATGGCTGTCACATTAAACACTGGCCTATTTGAGGATTCAGTTTCATAATTTATGGGTGAAGGTAAAGAAAAGATAACATCGGCAACACATTAGTTCACACTGTTGTTGGGTGTATGGGATAAAAACTAAACAGCAGCTTGTGTTTTCTGTAGCCATTCCCTCTAGGTAATTAAACACTAGCGCTTAGCTCTGAGGATAAGAAGGATCAGGGAGTGGTTTATTGGATAAGTAGAAGAGGGCCAGGTTTTTTTTTCTCTTACCTGCTGTGGGCAGAGTGGGCGTAGGGGGCTGTGCTGTAAGAGTAAGACTGCGGTGCGTGCATGGGCATGTCATATTCCAGCATAGCACTGCCGGTCATGTGACTGTGCCAATTTCCACTGGAGGCCACTGAGGACATGGCAGAAAAAGGGTACAAGTCAGCAAACAACCCACCAACATGTAGGACCAGTGTTAGAAACAAAATTTCATAGGACACTGTGAAATTGTCTAACCTGACGAGTAGGAAACGTTCCTGCTGTAGGCTTGTGGTGCATGCGCGGTTGGATAGCCCAGACTCTGCTGGGAGCCTCTGTCGTACTCATAGTCGTACGCAGCCTGTTTTTGTGCAGCGTTGCGTTTGTACCAGCCTCTCAAGTGTTCAGCCACCAGGGCCTTCTGGATGTTCTTGTTGATCTGTTCGTTGCTTCGAGGCACTGGACGCTGCCTGGGTGGCCGTAGCGTGGCGTACAGGTTCTGCGATGCACCGTCTATCTCGTCGTTACCGTAGTGACCGTACATGCTGGGGTTGTTATAAGTTGTTTGGGTGTGGTGGTAGGAAGGGTTAACATTATAGTGTCCCTCCATTTCATTGTCGTACGCATAGACGCCATTGGAGTAAGGCTCCGGTTCTGGGTAGCTGGGATAGCCTGTGACATAGTAGGCAGTTGTGGTGGGCCGAGCCCGAGGCTGGTAGGCGTAGCACCGAGTGTCTGGCTGAGCCAGGTTGGGCATGCTGCCTGTGTTGGCATACATGTCTTTCCTGTGGCGCCCGCGCGCTCTACGCCCGTGGGTGTGGTTACCAGGGACGCTGTATTCCACACTAGACTGACTTGTGTAGGAGGAACCGTCATCGAGCACCTCGGTGCTGTTGCTGCGTCGAGCTGCCGGGACAGTCAACGCTGGCATGGTTGGTTTGGTCTCGATCATGAGCTGAGACTGTGACTCCAGACTCCCGCTACGCTGGCGGAAGTGTTGTGGAGAATCCTCTGATCTACAATTAAAATGAAAGTTTAGTGAACACAACACATAAGAGCCGTTTATGGAGCAGGTCTTCAAAAGAATGAAAGAACAACATTAAGCTCATACCTCAGTTGTGTGCTGCTGTATGCGTTGCGAGTGAGGAGGGGAGTGGGTGGCATGCTGCGGGCATCACGTGGCTGCCTGGAAGCTGCTTTACATGGGCTGCTGTAGACTGATAAGGTGTCATTGTGACTGTAATGGTGGGTTTCCTGGTCTTGGTCATAATGTAATCTAGAACACAGATAGGAAATATGTTCAGATGATTAACACCACTATCTTCTCGACAATAAATCTAGGAAAGGCAGAAGAAAAAAAAACGAGGGTTTGCTTGACTGCGGCACTTTAGTCATTGCTTACACCTGAATGAGTTCGACTGCATAGACCATTAATCTTTCCATGCAGCAGCAAGCATTATGACTTTTTCTCCCCCTTCTTTTAAATGAACCTGAGAGTAAAACATCACCCGCACCACTCTGTAAACACTAACGCAGTAGCTGGTGTTTAAACAACATTTCCAGCACCGCCTTCTGTTTCCCTTTTCCTCTCAGCTTGGGATTGTTGTTTGCTCCTTTACAGGCAGAGACATGTTGTTTTTTTCATCTATTTTTAAAGCTGGTGTGTTTGGGCTGATAAGCAGACTGTTGGAGGAGAAGGAGGGAGGAGATTGACTGTCAGGAATGTAGCTCTGGGTCTACTCTACAGGTCTGTACTAGCTTCACGCTTCGGGCCCCTGGAGAAACAACGTATCTACACAGAAAAACAGTTCAGCCATGTTTGCCAGTCGTCAGTCATCATACCCATCAAATCAGCAGTTCTCTCCACTTGCCTACATGTATCTTTGTTTTTATTTTCCTTGCATTTCACACGCACACCTCAACTGCCTATGTGTTGAGTTCTACCAAAAGGTGACAATACTGTGTCTGAACAGAGTTGTGTAGCTGCACACATTCAGTCTCCTCTTCAGTCACAGTGTGAGGACACTGATAAAGTATCCGTGCCGGTCGCATACCTGCTGTCTGCGAGCTGGTCATTGGCAGAGGCTCGTCTATCTTTGTTGTAATGAACGTCCAGAGTGTCTGCGTGGTGTGGTCTGGGGGAGTATTGGACTGAACAAGATCGCTGCCTCTGGGAGCCAAGCTCATCATCTGGGAGTGAAAAGTCATTGTTTTTAGTATAACTCATCCATAAGTGAGATAGGCATTAGGAAGCACATGCACACTGAGCACACTAACCATCATCCAGAGTGAGGCTGTCAGATAGCGAGCTGAGTTCTGACGGCTGGGGATCATCTAGTCAGAGGACAGAGAGAGACAACTGTTCTAAGAAATGTCTCTGATATTATTATCCAGTCTTGTCTCACTATAACTATGTTCTACAAGCTCTGATATGCAAGTATGTGTCACTGCCACTGTTTATGACACCTACCTCGTAAGATCAGTGAGGCTCTCTGAGTGGGTATCTGTCCTTTTTTGACTCTGTAGTCGTTGATCTGCCTCTCAATCTCTTCCAGGTTTCTCATAGCATCAAGATAGTTGTGTTTCCTCTTCCTCTTCACAGTCTTGCACAGGTCAGCCTCGTTGGCTAGCTTCATGGCTGCTTCCACAATTTTTTGCTGCAAGGCAAACCGACTCTCCAGATTCCTTAGATGTGGATCCTGTAGAAAAACAACACTCACACAGTTAATGGGGACTTTCCAAGCAAGCAAAAGCACCCATATGAACAAATAACATATGAAGATATAAACCCATTAAGCATTCCAAGCTCAACAACACAAATTTATCTAAAGACATCAGTCTTTTAGTGTCATTTTACATATTCATCTTTAGTTAAAGACACAAACTATGAACAGCTCCCCTTAAGAGTCTCATATAAAATGTTACACAATGTAGGCCTCAAAAACAGAACTGAACGCCTAAAGCCTCACTTGAAAAAGTGAGCTGATCTAAATGAGCCACAGCTAAACAACAACAGTGGGGCAATAATGGTGTTTAAAGTGTCACGTGTTAAATAACAGTAGCCTCACACAGCAAAACCACACACAAACAAATGTCTGCATTTACCTCGTCATAGGGGAAAAGATCATCCAGTTTGAAGGCTGCCCCAACACGCCGTCGCACTTGAGGAGCCTTCTCACCTGTGGCCAGGGGATATTCTTTAGGCAATCTTCCTGTAAGCTCCTGCAAAGAGTAGCAACCAGAAGTCAGCTGAGAATTTAATACTTTTGGAAACAAATCTAGAGAGAGATACTCACAGCTTCTCTTATGCAGATCTTTTTCAGTTCTTCAAGTTTTGCTGACAGTTTGTCTTGAAGTTCCTTTTCCTTCTTTTTTAATTCAGCGATCTTCTCTTTCTTCTGTTCCTCACTGACTTCAGAGTCAGCAGAACCTGGAACGGGGACAAAATACATAATTAAAAAAATTAATACATTATCACCAATTAATCTGATGTAGAACAGAAGTCACAATCTGATTATCTGTCTGCTTACCAGTTGAGATGAGGCTTCCGTTGCTGGCCATTATTAGCTGATTTTTGCTCTCAATACTGGAAAGTTTAGTGATCCGAGGGGCGGAGATCTCAGTGAGGTCTACTGCGATGTCTCCTGAACTCCTGGTAGTGGTCATCTTCGACTGTAAGTGAAGAAAGAGAAGATTAGGAGGCGAAAAGGGAAGGCGACAGTATTTAATTTTATTGATAGCACAGTGCAACGTGACGGCTGCAGTTGCATGCTAAGTATTTATCATCAATCAGTGTTGACTTCCTGCGCATGGCATCAACACTGATGTACCATGCACCTCTAAGTTCCTGGGCGTTCCTGGCGTGAATAACTTCATATGACTGCAACAACACACACTCATCCATCTTAACTATGAAAACGCACATAATACACATAATAACTGCCTGAATACTATATACATAACATCATAAAAGTATTTCCTGAGGAGCAATTACAAGCACTTTCTGCGCTTTCAGTTTCATCTGGCAAAAGCGAATTAAGAGAGGGTCTGCTTACGTGATTTATAACAGCTTTTATACTTAAGACCTAACAACCTCCCAACTTAACACTCAATGGCATGGAACATGTTTACTTTAAAACTGGAAGCCCTTGAGAAACCCTGAGTCAAGATATTTACACTAGTCACGAGTAAGGAACACGGATCAGGCAGTGTATCACATGAAGAACAGTCATTGTTGTAAAAAGGCTATGACACAACAAACCGTTTAAACATCATTCGGTCACTGTTCAAACTGAAAAAGACAGGCAAGCTTTGCTTTGTTGCAATCTGTCTACAGGTTACTCCTTTTACAGCTTACTGAAAATAGGTCAACACCACAAGGCAAACTAAAAACATGCAAATAAGAAGAAGATTTAGGATCCAAATTCAAAAACTAAAAACAAGCAAAAAGTCCATTATGGTCTCTCCAATCCTATGCATGACTCTGCCCCAAGAAACCACCATGCATATTCTCTAAACACATCAAACAGTGTAAATTACTGGTGTAAACTGGAGTAGACAGTTTCTTTGTGTTTCACAATAGAAAAACTGGCAGACAAAGCAAAGTGAATCATGGAGGAGAAAAATGGGCAGACACTCACTTTGCTTTGCTTCATGTCCAGGTAGAACTGGTGCTGACTGATGGCCATCACCCAGATGGTTTTAATCAGTGAGTGGCTGGCATACCACGTGTGAATAACCAGGCCAGACTGTCCAAAGGTTCGCTTGGTCACTGTTCTTCTGTAGAAGATAAGACAGACATCCAATACTTGGTGTACTGTAAGTACAATCTGTTTAATTGCTTGAATTCGAGTGCCTATAATATGTTCATTAAAAGGCTCCTAATTTTATTTTGGGTAAAAAAAATAAATCAATCTTTAAGTCATTTTTGATTGTCCCTCAGTATTACGGCGTTCATTTAGCTCTGGCCTGGGCATATGATTAAACGCTTAAGACAGCCACATTAGCTCGCAGCATAGTGCAACTACAGACTCTTGTGAGAACACGGTCATCAAAAACAAAACGAATCCACCGGGTGCCCAGTTCCTCAGAAAGCATAAAAAACTCCTAAATGTCTGCTATTACTGGCAGCAAAAGAACATGCTTTTTATTGGCTGAGACATTTTAAAGTCACAGCAAGCAGACGCAGCTTTAGCAAGTTGGCGGAAATGGAGAATGCGAGGCAGTCACTTTATCCCCGAGGGCGTGCCAAACTAGCTGCTAGCTAGTTACCCTGACTACAGCGAGATAACATGGATAACACATTTATATGGGTACATAAAGGAAGTAAGGGCTCAAGTGTCATCGAAGCACTGTTCAGGAACAGTGTTTGTCATCCAACTACAGAAACCTTTACATACATAACAAGCTATATATCAAATCAAAGGAAATTAGAAAAACCTAGACAGCACAAGGAATAAAAACATATTATTAAATCTTTATTTAATTAAAACTTGTAGATCTTGGTGTAGTAATATACTAAGTGGATATGAGGGATAACTTTAAATCTGAAGCAGTCTGTGAGGTTTAATAATGGCTTTAGCTGCTGGAAGTGGCACATTAAAGCTTGTGTTAAGGGCAGAGGGCTTATAACAACCTTAGAATAATAAACAGCCATTGAGCAGCAGGAAAAGACTCATTTAACAGACATGTTAAAAGGCATTAACAAGGTGTCCTAAATGGGCCAGTGGCTGCAGATGACCTTCACAGTGTGCAAGGTGCAGGATAAGGAATCAAGAGCAGTTGCTAAAATGGGAACACTTCAGAATACAAGAAAAGCAGCTATTAGGTTAAGTGAAGATAAAGTAAGTGGGTTTGTCTTCTGACCTGTGTGGGTCATTCACTTCCACTGAAAACTTCTTCTCACGGAAATACAAATTCTCCAACTGCTTCCACTGAAACAACTGCAGAGACACAGAGAGGGTTTGGTGGAAAGGAGGGGAAGGGACAGACAGAGATACATTACACATCACTGAGCACACAGCAGCCGACACAACACTACAGAAATACGGATTTACATTACATGAACAAAAAAAAAAAAAAAATCTTCCCATGCAAGAGGAATCAATACCACCAAAAGACAAAGCAGAGAGGCAGGTATCTAGAAAACTGGCTTAGATTCAACCACAGCAGCATGCCTGTGAGCACAGTTTATAACGTATACAAAATAACTGCTGAAGTCATGAATGGGACTCAGTGGGCCAGCCAGCCAGCCAGGTGTAAGTTCAGGCTAACAAAAGAGTAATTATGAAGCTGCTGCAACTGCAGGAACAAAACTGTGCCAGGCAGCAAGCCAGCTATTAATTTCTCTCTGTTGAAGAGAACAGGCAGGACTTCTCTGTGTCAGAAGAAACATCTGCTCTACCGATACTGACTGAAACAGATTTATAGTTTGTTGCTCTTCTTCTTCTTCTCTGCTCGCATACAGGGAAAAAATAATAAGACCAAAACAATGGGGCTGCCAGTCTGCATAGAAACTGTTTTACCTGATACCAACTCACAAGACGAGGACTGAAACGCTCCAAAGTACAAAAACGTACACATGCACACCTCATGCTTTTCGGGATAAGAATCCCTAAAGGCATATTCATCCACTTCCACCAGGACAAATATATTTTCAGAGTTTATTCTCAGTAAAACGAGTACAGCACATCACAGCAGTGACCCACAGAATGCTTTATACATTACAGAAAGCACAGCACACTAACAATCTAGAGAAGAGCACAAAGATACTAAAACATGCCAACTTAATGATTATTTAAATCAGCCTGACAGGTAACTAGTGGACACCACAACATGGCTTACCGAGAACGTTGTATCTGTGCTTATCAAATATCCCTGAGGAATTCTCTGGGCTTGTATAGAATCCTTTGACTTTCCCACAGGGCTTGAGCTTCCTCGAACAATACTCTCTCTTGTCTGTTGTGAAGCCAGATAGGTGTTGCAAGAGTTTTGGTTGAGATAGCCACGCCCCTCCCCCCTTAACCCCAACCCCTCCTCCACCTCTCTCTCCTCCTATGATAGCAGGGACACCTCATGCAGCCTTCAGTGCTTAGTACTGCTCTGCACTGCTCTCTTTTTCCCCTTTCTCTTCTACAAAGCTCTCTTCCTTTTCGGTCAAACCAGATAAGCGGGTTGTACACTATTTGATGAACCAGATATTTCACCTTTGCTCCGCTTACTGTCACTCACAGACATTTAAATGCCCCACGCTAAATGTGGGAAGTTTTCTGCCGGCCTTACTGTAAACAGCGGACAGAGCACTGTCATGTATAATAATCCACTACAACCATCTCCCCCACCAAGAAAACATGCTGGCAATAAGTAACTTTGGCCTAATCATTAATAGCAGTGGCTTTCTTTGTCACTGTGAGAGTAAGTGAGCACACAGCATGGCCCAAATCACCCTACAACCTGAGTCTACAATACTAAAACTGTACATAAATGTATAAATCACTCCACTAAATACTGCACTCCTTGTTCTTAATAAATAGAGCAAAGCAGCTGGTAGGCTAATTTCCTTTCGAGATCCTCATGCCAATTAACACTGTCTGGTCACCGCCATTTAGCATCAATCACACAGTAACAACTGATACTTGTGTTGGCTCACTCATTCTGTTAGAGAAACTCCACACCTTTGTACCAGCGCATAATGAAACACTCCGTGGTGGCTTCTGGTGGAACCACTGCTCGAAAAAATGTTCGAGATGTGACACACCTCAAACTCTGCAATCACAAGACCTCTTAAAGAGGAAACAGTACGAGACATCACCCAGATCACATTTAGAGAAAGCAGAATCAGTCTGCTAAAACAGAACACTAACCGACATTAACAGCACACAAAAATCTTCCATCTTCATTTTCTGTCATCTTCCTTGTTTTTGCCAAATGTGTCATTAGAGGCAGGTGGAAGTGTGCCAGAAATGCCTGTGGTTTCAGATAGGATCAGGCTGTTCTGATGGAGACACACCCACAAACCCAAGGACCCCCAGGGCCGCAAGTCCTCAAAAATCATACGT
>VURO01007974.1:20893-38610 GCA_015108175.1 Pelvicachromis taeniatus
CTGACTCACATGCCAATACAGAAAAAGATCTGCCACACCCATCACGGAGTACGTCACATACCAGGGCATTGCATGACACAACATGACACACAGCTCAAAGTGTGATAAGATCTTTGGGATACTTAATCAGTGGTTTTTATCTCCATGCTTATATACAGTTCCATTATGTATGCATAATGGAAGCGGCAGAGTATTCACTTTACTAAATATGTCACTTTTCTAAAGCACAGCAGGGAAAGGAGCCTTTTCAGTTTCAGTTAAGAGTGATCAAAGTGACGTGTGTGCAAAGAACATAATACTGGTTAAGCTATCATAGCTGCTTTTTCATTTGACTAAACTCATACAATCAAAATGAGCAAATGTTTTGTCTTCTTTAAATCGGCACTACAACAATGGTAGCAGCAAGTACTAATTTTCTGTTTTCTATTTAATGAAAAACTGTTCAAAGCAACATTTTTGTGAAGGGAAAAGGTTTACACAGAATTGGAAATTACATTTAAAATTGCCATGATGGTCAACTGACCTCCCCTTAAAACTAAAATCCAGGACCTCACCCACATCCACAGATAACTGTTTTGTTTGATCAATTGTGTTCCCTCTGAGACACACACACACATAATTACCATAATGAATGTAGCATGCTGGGAGGGGATGGGCAGGAGGCAAGGAGGGACGGGATGGGTGGAATACAAGGGCTAATAACTAAGACAAGAATACTACTCAGATATAGAGGCCTCCCTTCAAGGTAAAGTAAAATTAGGGAAGAAGAGGCTTCTAATTATCAGCAAGAACAACAAAAAGAGTTATTAAAAAAAAAAAAAACAAAAAAGCCACATTCCCCCCAACAGGAAACTATGATATTTTCATGCCCCTGCCCTGAGTAGAAATTCTACCTATCCACTTGGCCGTGCAAGAGCAAACTCTGGTCCCAAAGCTTTGCTGCTTCCCAGGAGCACCATAATAACCCCTCCTATAGGAGTGCTGGGAGAATCACGCTGTGCGTCTGCCCATTAATGCCTTGCCTCAGTACTGCACACCCTGCTATGTCAACAGGTTCATGCCATATAAAAGCAGCTATGATGAGACTAAAGAAAGAGACCAGCGAAAATGCCCGGCTAGAACACTATTAAATGACACCTCCCAGACAAAGGCGCCAACAATCACAGACACAGCTACACATTAAGAATGTATGCCCCATGAGCAGGGAATTTTTAAACTGTAATAGATATTATACAAACTACATTATTACCAGAGTGATGTTTTAGGAGACACACCATTACAAATTCAGCATAAGTGATAAGTATAATTTTAAAGCCACTAATCTCACATAACTGGAGTAAATGCTACAAATTACAGACAAAGACTGGCAGGAGTTGTTTTTTTTATTATTTTTATTTACTTTAATAACACACTGGCCTGGTGATGTCTTTTTAGAATTCATTTTTTTTTTAAAAAGGACTATGACACACTATTTTATCAAAGTGTAGGTCTTTGTGTATTTTACCATTTAAACTTAACAAGCAGATTTTATAATCCATATGACTCTGCAATTCCACTCCTGCTAATACTGGTCCTTACTGTATTTACCCCTGCAGCTTCCCCCCCCATCTGTGTTCCTCTTTCTCCTGACTGGCATGGGAACCAGAGTCTTAATTACGCCTATTTACAGTCTGGATGGATCATTAACCAGCCAACAAGAAACACATGAGTGAAAGCAGAATTTTCATCAGACAAAGCATTTCAATGGCACTCAATGCATCATACTTTCACAAACTTAAGAGCTGACAACTTAACATTCGATGAGTGACTTGCTTAAGTATTAAATGGCACTTGCAAGAAAGCCAGGTCTATTTATAAAGCCCACACCCTAAGCTAGTCTGAGTAACTTTACAAAACAAATAAAAGCAACAAACAAGTAAATGTGTCTCAAATGGTACAGTTTGATCTCACATTCAAGACAGGACAAGAGGAGGAAGAGCAACTGAGGCAAATACTGCAGCTATAACGAGAGGTCAACCCACCTGTCTAGGTTTCAGCTTATCCTGCCAATCGTACTGGCCAATGCCTTTATAGCTCACTCCCAGCCACCACGGTATTCCTTGCTTGTCCTGCAGGAAAGCACACATGCAAATAAACCACACTTTCACTCGTTAGGGGTAACTTTATTGGCGTGTCTGAAAAAAGAAAAAAAAGAGGCCTGTTACCAAAGCAATTACCCTGTTAGGCTCACGGCAATTGCAACTCAAGAAGAGATCAAATACATTTAAGCTCTTAAAACTTCAACACTGCTGTTTGATCTCCTCACACACCTTGATTTAATTAGGTTTGGTAAGGGGGGGAAAAAAGCATTGGATGAATGTAAGAAAGTGAGAAAAGCTGAATGGATAGATTGCTCTCTTAGCTGAAGCAAAAGGCTCACATTTCAACCATCATGGGGGAAAAAAAAGTAGAAATAGGGGTTAGATTGATGTAGACGTAAGCTTGTTTAAACATTAAGCTACTGTATGACACAGGGCACTGCCATTACCTTCACTGGGTAATAATGGACTCCATATGTAGGCAGGGACTCCACCAGGGCCAGATACCTTCAGTGAAAGAGGAACATGTTAACAGGAATTCAGCCACTTACACTTTCATCACTGTCATCTGGCTGCTGTAATACAACAGGCTGAGTGGGATTTAAGCTACAGCCATTGAGAAGCCACAATCATTTGCAGTGGCAAGCTGATCGATTTGTTTCAGGGCTGTGACAGAGTCCATTGATCAGTTCAAGGACAGAAATCATCAGAGTGTAAATGACCCAGGGTTGCACAGAATTACAGTCCTGGAAAAAACAGTGCAGGAGTGACACTCTCCCAAGGCTGGCTGGCAAACTGCCCACTCTAAGAGCACCTCCTCTAATTAATGACACATTCTGGCATGGTGACAGTCACCTCTTAAAACAACAGCCACCACAGAGCAGACATGTTGGGTTAAAGAGTAAGACCTGACGTAGAAGCTGCTGTAATGCAGAAGAGAAGTTCAGCTGTAAATCATCTTTAGTCTCACACATGCACACGTACGCGCACACACCGCACACACAAAGTTGTTTTTGTGACTTACTGAACAATGGCTTGCCCTCTGGTCAGTCCTATCAGCTTCTTGTAATGTTCAATCACCTTTTCCTCACTGTAAATGGATAGATAAAACATTTAATGAATAATCCATCAAGTGTAGCATATTGAAGCCACAGAGGGATTGCTGTGCAAGGGCCATTTCTCCGACACACTTTCTGACTGCTCATGCAGAAAATGCAGTCTGGCCTGCTGGCTTGCTAATGGCTCTCGTCTACCTCTCCTGCAAACGCCTCACATTCACATCCCATTGTAATCATTTCTTAACAGCCACACTGCAAACATACTGAAACTTAGCGCACAGAGAAAGCAAGAGCGACAGGCATGTACATGTGGTCACCCATGCACCATAACAATGTAATTTTAATTAGGACATCAAACTGCTACATTAGCTTCAGAGACTGCAGAAGCCTCGGATGACCAAGATAAGCAAGAGCAAAGTGGATTGAAGAGGCAGACGAGGATCTTTCAGACAGTCTGTGGCTGTCAGCACCTCCCAGTGCTCTCCAGGACTAATGAGCAAACGTAATTAACACGACCCAGACGCTAATGAGTCACCCTATCAGAGGAAAAAGCTTCTGCCAATAAGCAGCTAGGTCTGCATTCAACCATGACACCTAAAAAAGCTCATCAGTAGAGTTAACTGCTGTGTTCAACCAGACGTTGCTGACCAGTGAGCAGATTTGTTAGAGTAAATTGTGAAGAAAGGTTTCAGCCAACACCACGACCCCTAAGTTTCTTTGGTGTTAATCCAAAACCACTTGATCATTTGTCACCCTCGTGCATTTTGTGGTTTTCTCAGACCACACGATCTCAGATATCTTACCAGTAATTGAGAGACGGGTGCTCCCTTAATACTCTGGTGGGCAGGACCGGTAGCTGTTTCAGGTCTGATGTAGCAGTCTCAGCACTGAAGGGGAAAACAAAAAAAAAACCTTTCTGTTAACTTATAATAACTTACAGAAAACAGCTATTGTGCTCTCCTTCAGAGCTGGCAATCTGACAGTATAGCACTAAAACTGCACTGATTATTGCCTGTCAACACAGAATAGTGTACAAGATTTCCTATGCATGGGAATCATGCTTAAAAGTCCAAGGAATCTTGTTTTGACCTTAAAGTAAGTGGCCTGTGCCAGAATGTGGACCATGAGTAAAGCAAATTTCAGTGTTTACGCAAGAATTTCAGCCCAAAGTCTAAAAATGTGTCGAGAACATTTCTCCACATGTTCGGACTTTCACAGTGTGGTTTGGATTTCTATCTTAAGGCATGACAGTAATAACTCACCCCTGTAGATCTTTAGAAAAGGTGCACTGTCAGGATATTGTTTTCATCTTTCTTATCTGAGGTATAAAGAGTAAAACGTCCCGCCAAGACAAAACTGGGGCTTTATTCATGTCTTGCCAGACCTAATTTACGCAGCACATGCAGAGCTTTTAAGTCACAAAGGGCTTGGAGAAAAAAAACTCTTAAAAATATCAAAGCCGTTCTATGCAGGTTCTCCACAGTAAGCTACTTCAGTTATGTAATTTAAGCAGGTAAATAATAGTATATTGATTCCTCTTCACAGGTAAGCCAAAGAAGGGGTTCTCTCATTCACAAACTAACCAACTGTTGTAATCACTTTATCTATACAGAACTGTGGTGTTACTGACTGTCAAGGTCTCTGATACTGAACTATGAGTCACTGCAGCCTCTTGTAGGTGGGAGCACTGTGTCTACAGTTTCTGTCAGACAAAAACGGTTCAGGCTTGGCGGGCCAGTCCACTGGAGACCTGAACAAAAGCCATTCACAAGCACTTGGCAGCCTCTGCCTGTGCTGAAAAGTACTGTATGGGCCAGTCCCGTTACAAAACAATCCACGGCTTTTCAGACAGGCCTACAATGTGTACGTCACACCATATGTAATATAAAGCTATTACAACATCCTCAGCTCTCATATCATCTAACTGAATTACAATAACCTTGACATAACAAAATAAGTATTGAATGACTTTAAGATCATAACCATTTAACCTCAAGAAGACTTTGTGGTCATCACTTTAACTCGTCTTCTTCAGAGAGTAATGGAATCAAACGGCCTCTGTGGTGGTAAGACAGACCCCTAACAATCCAGTTATGCGAACCTGCTCAGTAAACCAAAGGAAAAGAGTAAACCACCACAAGGACAGAGGCTCCTGACTCATTCTCTCCTGTAGTTACCTCTCCTAGGTTGACTGGGTTTTGCTGCCACGGCACTTAGCTGTGTGTTTGATGGCATACTTTTTATGGGGAGCTGGGGCCTGGTGTTGTCGAGGTGATCTACTCTGCAGCCGCACTGCCGTGTCAGCAATCTGGAATTCATTACTATGTCTGTTATCTTCCCGCAGAATGCAGCGTGGGGGCAATTCCTACACCCGGTGCAGCCCAACCCGGAGCAGCCTACCCAGTGTGGGAGCGATAATGCTCATGTGTCAGCTGTTCCACAGGGCTGAGACATGGCGACTTTGGAAGGGAGCACAATGAGAGAGCTGGCTGTTGTGAATCGACCACTAACTACAGGGTACACCTGCAAATAGAACTGAGGACCAAAAGTGTCTGGGTGTAATGCCGGTTCATGTGCCGCACATTTTAAACTAAACAGACGCTGAAGTAAACTTAAAATCACCAACAGATGAATAGACAAATGTCTGAAGATTACTTTTGAAGGTAATTACAATTACACAAAAGAAAAAGAAAAAAAATCCCCAGCTGCTCTTAAAACTGCAAGGCATAATTAAAGCCATCAATCAGTTCAGTGATTTCCAATGCTCTCCACCAAACCCCAGAGAACTGCTGAAACTTGTTGCTGTGAATTAAACCTGCAGGTGTGGAGAAGATAGCAATAAAGTGTGAATCAGTATGCAATACTGCACAGGAAAAGGAATTCTAACACAGAACACAATGGGAGACCTGATGGTGCATTAATTCAAATCACAGCAGGGGGCCAGCCCACACCAAAACAAAAGCATGACTACAGTGAGTCCTCCTGACGCCAAGTTGTCTGCAATTGGACAGTGGGTCTGGCTCATCCCTCTTAAGGCAGCTGTGTCTGTATGCGGAGGGCTCCCTGACTCCTCCGCAGCTAATCTTTACTGCTCCAGGACCCTTTGCTGATACAGTGTATGGGAGGCACATTCATATGCTTCCTGAGGGGATTTACTTGGCCTATTCTCTCACAGGAGTAGAAATAAAGGAGATCACTGACAGGGATGAGAAATACTTCCACAGAGAAGTGGGGGATGCACCAGAACAATAATGGTGGTAGATAAATGGGATGGGGGTGCTATGATCAAGTCAGACAAGAGAAAAAAGTATTTTGCCACTGAGGGAAACCCATTCTATTTACATTAATGTGTAAAGTAAACCAAATCTAGTGTGTTTTACAGCCTAAAATCTAGCAACCACAATACATGTAGATATCCCTGCAAATACAGACAAAAAAACAAAAACAAAAACTGAACTGTTTGATTTGGAAACTTCCCATCATCCTCTCTGATTCTTCCAGATTTGTTGGCCAGTTTTCTTTTATTGTGCTTTCAGAGTCAGGGCAAAGTACAGCCCATCCCTACACCCACATGAACTGAAAGTTCAGACTGCAAAGTGCATGCTACACTTCAAGGAAATAACGAGCCTGAAATCAAAACACAAGAGGAATAAATCTGCATTGAAGCTATAATAAATGGTAATTAATATTTATCAGGTCAGTCGCGCTTGCAAGAAAACGGAGCAAGTTAATGAGCACAAGCAGATGCAGCCAAGTTGTCTTTTTTCCCTTTTTTTTCTGCAGGAGAACAAAGGCAAAGATTTGACAAGAGGTTGAACTGCATTTTCAGCATTGCATATATATCGCCATTCAAACAACACAAGCGCACTCGCCTTACAAAGCACAAATCTTTGTGTTTGCACAATGGACAGAGAGGCCTTTAGAGGCAAAGCAAAGAGACAACACATGCAGATTCAGGCTGCTTCAAGCTGCTTGCTCATTCAATCAGACAGGCGAGTGTTTACTAGTGGCAGCAAATGCTCTTCATTTCTATGACTGTAGGAAAAAAGGAAAAAAATAAAAAAAAACCACACTTTATCACTAGGCAGGCTTCTGAGAGCAAGTTGACTATGAGAGCATTATCACAACTAGTGAACAGATTATTGAGCCCTGGAACACAATCTCCCACCAGTGTCATCGACCCAATCGTGTACACTTAGTCCCATGTTCGTACATGTGTCACACAGACCATGTTCGTCTGAGTACGTGACATTTATTAAGAGATGACGCCATCACTACATGCCAAAAAGTAAATCTGTAAAGTGTTCCACATGTTTAGAGCATAAACACATTGCATCACTGCATCTGCATATGCAAAGGCAGGAATTAAGAGTAGATCTGTCTTTGAAAGCACTATGTGTATAACTGCAAGCCTATGAGGTTCAGGTCAATGCCACAAGAGAAACCAAGAAAGAAAAAAGAAAAAGACAACTCAAAATCTGAGCCAGGCAAGTTGTACATTAACAGACAGCCATCGTTTAAATAGACGGGACTGACCAATCATCTTGGCAAACTCTGCTTCCTTTATAGATTACAGGAACAAATACTTTATAGATTATGTAAAGTGTGCATTCAAGTGCAGAATCGAAATTATAAAAATGTGTATGGAAATACGTCTATCCAATACATCAAAACATCTTTCTAGACCTCAACAGCTTTATGTTGCATTTCTCACTCTATGTATGTTTTGAATGAAAATCAACTTGCTGTACTACAGACCTTTGAACCTGGCATTATTTCAAGGGGTTCTTACCTGCTGTAATCTCCTTTGGCCTCCTAAAGATGGGAAAACAAAGAAATTTGTGAAAATATTGCTAGAAAAGTCAACACTTATTAAACTGTACTAGTAGTTAACATTACATGGTAAAACATCAACACGTTTAATTTAGCATTTCATTCATTTCAATTGCTAATAACTAAAAGCAAACATGTAGTCGAAGCATAAGGTAATTTTAGACGTTACTGTTGATATAAAAAGGCAGCTTGGTTAACAACAGCTCCGAGTGTAGCCCCCCCCCCCTCAAGAGACAACTATTTTCAAATGTTGCGAGCCCACCGAGCGTCCTCGTTTGGGCTGAGTGACAACACTTCACCCTGGAAAGGCTGCGACAAACTCTTTCTTACCTGCAATGCGAACGCGGCTAACTTGAACACATTTTCACTCTCCACTTCAATGGTCTCCTGTTGTTAAAAAAAGATGAAGAAAAAATTGGCAAGGGTCTCTAAAAATACAGACGCAATGTGTAGACCGTTTGAAACACTTGACTTGAGAGGAAAAACCTTCCCGTCCCGTACCTCGGTCCCACCGTTACCGACTGAACCACTCTCGCAAAGTCAACCCCGTGTTACAAAATAAAACTGCCCGTGAGGAGGATTTAACACGTTTTTCAGTCCCCGAATTATCCTACCGTTTACTCTAAAGCGTAACGCACACGCCGGAGTGCAGCGAGAGCCTGGGTTAATGCCCTGGCTGAAGTTGCTGCCCCCTCGGCAAAGTGGTACGGTCCGAAAGCAGGTTCAACAGTCTGCGTCTCCCATGGAGATCAGTCTGCTCGCCCCGCGAAAAGAAAAAACTGCAACCGCAACGTTTGATCACGCGCTGCCTTCATGTGCTCCTCGTATACCCCATGTTCCCCTGTCCTCTTTTAGCAAATTTGCGCAGAACTTCACACAGTTTAACATCGCATTTCAAAACGATTAAACATAATCAGACACTAGTGTATATTAACGTTTATTAACTCTTGTCAGCAAGTAGCACAAGATTTTTGGTTTATTCTTTTTAAAATAAATAATTAAAATACAAAGGGAAAGTGATTCCGGGCCGCTGACTTTTTTATTTCTGTGTTCAAACTTTTTGCTCTGTTTGAATGTACCCTAAACATTAAAATTCGACTTGGATAACACTGTTCAGAAATTAGAACAACACTAGAATGTTTCCAATTGCCATTGAAAGCAGCATTCTGCTCTTGTGTTGTGGTAGAGGGACTACTGAGAGATATACAACCCCAATAAAAAGTATATTATGAATAAATATTACGTAGGACAACAATTCAGTGTAAAGAACCATGAGCAAAGGAAATCAGCACACAGCAGGCTGTGAGAAGTTGTTACATCCAAAACAAAATGATAGGGATCTGTGATTTGTCAAGGCAAAACAATAGGAAATCCAAATGGCCATTATTAAGACTGTGGAGAGTATTGTGCGGGTGTGGGTCTTTTTAATGAGCGTCATATAGTTTTTTTTTTCATAATATTTCCTCAAAATTAAATTAACCAGAGAGATTAACCTGAGCTGTTATGCATCTTCTCATAAGGCAATCAGCTGTTGTGTGCGATTTATTAAAATTGGAGATTTGGAAACTCTTATACAAAAAAAAAAATATATAAAGGAGACATTTGGCTCACAAACACTTACATTAAACACTAGAGATTTAGCATTTAGGAAGAACAGCTCCACTGTTGTGTTCTCTTTCAAGAGGGTGATCTTCTCAATGTAAAACCTGTGAAGAGTTTATTTTGAGTCAGTAAGGCTTACTAGAAACAGATTTCCAATGCAGTCAGCCAGTGTTTGAGCATTAAGCACATCATTATGTTCAATACAGTAATGCTGTTTGGAAGACATACAGCTGGATTTAAACCATGTTCCATTACTGCCGCCTGCTGGTCATGACAAATCAGTGGATGTTGCTTCAAAACGGGGCTCTCATTATTACAGTGTGTACAGTAAGACATGGTAGGCTGGTGTTTCCAGTAAAACACTCACTCACCTCACAAGGAACTTGAGCTCCAAAGGCCCTGAAGTCTTGGAGAAGTCATGATCGAGGACTTTACGATCTAACTGGAGCCAGTTACTCTGGCCACTGAGTGGGGAAAAAAAGGTCATGTTTGCAATACATTTTTCTTGCACTTTTGCATTAAAGTGTACACATATGGAAATGTACTTACGTGTCATCTATGAAGCACAATCCAAAGTATTCTTTCTCCTTCAGGTTAAAATGTGACGCTACCAGATCTAGGAGTTCACGGGACAAAAGCTTGGGCTGTAAAGTTTTAGACAATACACAGGAGCTCAGCTTAAATTACTATTATTATGTTTTTAAACATAAAAACATCATAAATACAATGTAAAATAAATTAAACGGGTGAGGTACCTGTACCAGCAGCTCCAGCTTGCGGTCATCAAGGAGGTGAACTTGGCACAGGCGGCCCTCTGTCATCTAGAGGGGAGAAACAAAGACAACTCCTGTAAGACAACACCACAACACCTCACCGTCTCCACATCCACCTGTGCCTCTCAGCTCAAAGCTGTGCCTCCACTGTTTCAGGCCTGTTTTCAGGCCCTATTTCAGTGTCATGATTGCCTTTGTGATGAAGGAGCAAATAGGTAAGAAAATCCACAAGGTAAGCACCCATATGGGACCCGCGTTCCCAAAGATCAAAGTCTTCACAAGATCATTCTCTTCACATGTCTGAAAACTATTGTTTAAAAGTCCACTGGTAACACTTTGGCCACAGGTCTGCTTTTTATAAAGCCGCAGTGAATCTCAGACAAAGAGGTGGAGATTCTTTAGCTGCCAGAGAGGATCCCATATCCTGTCTACTGGTGTGTCCTTTTCACCCACATATCCTTCCTCTGCATCAACACTAGTCCTAAAACGTTTAAGATGTCGTCGTCCCACTTTTTTGCTCGCCTGAAAAGAAAGAGTAGTGAAAGACAATGGTGTCCTCCTCCAGAGTTTAATTGAATTCCCAGTCTATTGTTTATGATGAATGGTTTGTAAGACTCATTATGTTGCAGTCAGCAGAACTGCCTTTCACTGCAGAGCACCGTAAATATTATTGTCTTGTGATAACTCATAACTGAGTTTTATTTCAGCGTGTCAAGCTGCCACCAACACTTCGTTCTGGCTCGGATTGTTTGAGACGTGTTACACACTCCAAGTGCCATTAATACAGAAAAGGGATTTCTATGTAACACCCACAAATGCAGCGACACCACTATATTAATTTTCTTGGGTTAATATGTATTATGCCTTTGCCAGTGTAGGTATCAGTCTGTTACAATGTACTATGAACACACTACATATTTGCAGGCTTTATTCAAACACTCTTATTCTTTCTTGAGTCTGTAGAGTAGCTGCATACAAGGCTGCAATGAGTAGCTGCTAGCTTAGCTTAGCATGATGATGGGAAACAAAACCGCTAGCTTGGTACTGTCAAAAGGAAGTTCAACTACAAGCACACCTGAAACATTGACATGATTCATTGTTATTTTGTCTTTCAAAAATTTCAGTTCCACTTGGTTTGACCTGCTCACGGTGTGTTTTTGTAATACCATGCGGTAGATCGGGCCTGTGAAGGACACTAGAGTGAGTGGACACTAGTGATAATGATAAAGCTTCTCATTAGGGCTGGATCAGGAGATCATTTAGTTAAGCTGCAATAGGCACCGGCTGCTGTGTGCTTTCCATAATGCACTGAGCATTTCTTCTTCATTGTAACTCTCCATGTGTTTATACACCGCTATACCATTTAATCTTTTATTTTGAAAGTCTGGCTTTCTCGCACAGTGTGTCTCTTGTTCTGTTTTCCTCCACTCACCCCCAACAAGTCCCGGGAGAGGACTGCCCCTCCCTGAGCCTGTTTCTGCCAGAGGTTTCTTCCTGTTAAAAGGGAGTTTTTTCTTCCCACTGTCTCCAAGTGCTTGCTCACAGGGGGTTGTCTGAATGTTGGGGTGTTTTTCCTCTGTCATTGCAGGGTCTTTGCCCTACTTGAGGTGACAAGTATTGGAATTTGGTACTATATAAAGGAAATTGGGTTGAGCTGAATAATGTTTTTAATGCAATAGCAGTGTCTTTATGAAATGGGCAACTTAGGTCAGTTAGCCATACTTTCCTACTATCTGCTAATCTACTACTACTAATCGATGTATCCAGGCTGCCTTCCATTTCTCTAACTTCAGCTAAAAACAAATAAAAACACAACATTCAGCTAGCTGGTCTCCGTGGTGGTAACTGAGAGTCATGCTGACCTCCATTCAGGGAGACCACAGGCAGGGAAGACGTCTTCTGGCACTATGTTAACCTTAAGTGTACTAGGACATATCGTTCTCAGCACCACAACAGAGCAGTCATTTCACTTTTATACAGCACAGGCTGCTTTTCAACACCCAAAACCTCAGCGAGACTTGTGCTTGCAGGGACAGCTGGATGTGTGTGTCGTGTGTTCAGCTGTGTGTACAGTCATAGGCTGTGTGTACAGTCATACTTACTTTTTATTGTGCCATAATTTTTGCTGAAAGATATAAAGTTCCAGATTTTAACACCGCCGTCGGCTGTGCATGTGTCCAAAGGTTTAAGCCTCTGAATCTCTGCCACTGACAAACATAAAGAATCACAGAAGCTCGGCTGTATGAGAAACACATCTTTGGGAGCTTTGTTGTGGTCTGCCCATTATTTGGTTCTCTTTTCATACTTCTTTGTGTCTTGCTCTCTTTTGTCTTGTGTCTCCTGCGCTTTCTTCTCTGTCTGTCAGTGTGTCTTTCTTATCATTCCCTGTGCGTCATGTCATGTTCTCACTCCCTCTTTTTGTCGTTGTTGGGGTTTATTTCCTAGCCTTGTTATTGTTGCATGCATGTTGATTGTGTTGACCAGATTCTCATTAGTTCCCTGTGTATTTAGACTCCTGTCCTCCCCTTGTTAGTTGTCAATTTATCTGTTTACTGGCCACCTGTGTACGGTTGCCCTTCTGATTTGGTGTTGTGCTGTTTGATCGTCTGCTGGTTTATGTTTGAACTTTATCTTGCAAGAGATTTGGTAAGTCTTATTAAAATTAATATTGTTATATTACCTGTTAGCCACATTTTTTGTGTTGGCGTTTAGGATGCTCCTGAACTCCTCACATAACAAGATCTGCCTTGATAAGAGGAATTATTGTGGATGGCAGAAATGTCCATTGTTTAAACAGGGATTAATCGCTATAGCAACCCTTTTATGAGTTGTTGTTGCTGTCCAAGCCACAATCCTTCCAAGAGCCTATCTGTCAATGCTGTATTGTTGTAAGCCGGGAACATCAAAACACAAAGAAATGGACAAAGGTCTTTAGATAATGGTCCAATTTTAAACTCACAGTGTTGAATGTGAGTTCACTATCGAAAACTGTGTGGGACACAAAGCCTCTCATCCCTAAGTTTTTACTCCCTGTGTCAATATGTAATTATTTGTGTGTCTATAATGGTATCATGTCCACTGTAAAACAATGCACAACAGAAACAAGGTCTTGTATTGTTCTTTATGATCACTAGCAGAGATCAATTCCTTCAGTCCAGAGGACTGCTACAAAGCGAGTTCAACATACCCAGGGTATCTGGATTTACGTACCCTATCAGGATAAACAGTCACAAAAATCTGGTTATGAACTCAATAAATTAACCCAGAGTTTCCCAATTCGTTCACATAATACAGGCGCCATTGACAGCATCTGACCAGTCACAAACATGGATAAGTAGTGGTTATACAAAGGAAGACAAAACTCTAGTATTAGAAAAATACGAATTAGGTTAAACAAATAATACAGACTGAAAGTTACACAGACAGGCCCACCCTGATGCTTCAGCTATTAATTCTAGGAAACAACACACTATGCAGTGACAGAGAGGAATGCTTACATTTATTGTGTTCATGTGCATTTTGGGGGTTGAGGAAGTCAATTTCAAGTACTATGAAAATAAAAATAGTTGCTGCTTTAAAATGAAAGGGATGTGATACCCGTCTTATTTCAGGAGAAGTCTGAGAAGACTTCAAACTTCTCCTGAAGTCCTGACTTCAGGAGAAGTCAGGCTGGCTTCTCCTTTTCAGAGAAGCCAGTGTCAGGTTTTCTGTTTGCTCTTTCAAAGGCACAAATTAACTTTACCTTCACATGATAGCGTGCAGGGAAAGAGCAAAACCTGAGAGAGAAACCCGAGTCTGCCCAGATGACGTCCATTGAAAGGACGACACATTAACCACGCAGAGTTCAGGTGTTCCAGGAACCACTCATTTCAAAGAAAACTTTGGAAGTGCCCCTTGTTACCCGGATGCCGAGATCAAACGGCCGGTCACGCTGCTTTCCAAATGATTACCACGTGTGCTGGGAGAGGGACCCTTGTTAAAAAACAGACTTTGTGACTCACCATGAGGCAGCCTGTGCCTCCTCACGTTCACACAAATAAACACACGCATGCACTAATGAGCCAGATGAGGAGAAAGCACTGACTCACTTCAGTCAGAGGAAAGTTTGGCCATAAAAATCCAATACAGTAATTAATCACAAGTGCTGCCCAGGCAGCTGGTAAAATCAGTTTCTGACTTCCTCCCACTTGAGATATTTACACTGATGCCCTCATACCTGGTAGCATTTCCCAATCCTGAACCAGGCTTCTAGGAAGCGTCTGCATGGCATCAGCCCACGATTGTACCAGCTCCTCAATGTCTGATGCGCCAGGCTCCAGACAAGCTGGCTACCCGATGCCACCAGATCCTCCGTCCCGTGTATGATACGCACAGCCATGTCCGAGTGATCTTTCTCCCCGCCGGCCACCTTTCTTCTTCTACTCGTGACACCTTGCACTTTCAGAATGAGTAGAAGAGCTGATGTGCGGACCACTTTGCTTGAGAGCAACAAGCTGAAGGGAGCACTTTACACTCCAGCACACACAAACACACACACAGACGCACACACTAGTCTACTATGTCTCCCCCAGCTGATGTAATGGCAGTGAGAGTCGGCGCTCTGGAGAGGCTGGAGCAGAGCAGCGTGCCTTGGTCCTGGGCCCCGGTCCAAAACACTGTCTCACAGAGAGCAGGGGAGGGGAGGACAGAACCACAAAGCCCCTGCTGCAAAGGCTCCATCTCCCACCACATAAACACACTTGTATACTAATACAACTTACATGCAAACAAACCTTGGCTGGCCACTCTAAAGTCATACATTCACTCATCTGTGGCTCACAGTAGTGTAATGTTAAATGTTTGGTTTTTGTTTTGTTTGTTTGTTTTGGGGGGGGGATGACTTCATCTCGCACATTACTTTTTTATTTCAGCATTTATTTCAGTTTCATTGTCTGAGAAAGGGTGTGGGAATGGTTGGTCACTTTGTCTGGGATGTGGGGAGCAATTTCCTGAGGAGTCCAGACATTCCCACCCACTATATTCTGCAGGAGCACTAAAAATAATTGGTCCTGTTTGGATCAGCATGGCTGGTAAAACTGACAATGCAAAACTAAAAGTCATACTGTCTGGGGAAAATCATTTTGGGGGACGTGCAAACACGCCTTGCTTCTTTCCTTGCATACGGCTGTAAATAATAAGTGAACTTCACGCGTGAACTGAACACCTGAGTCAAACCTAAAATTTAGAGAAGGCTGAGCAAAAACAGCACGAAAGGAGAGATGGGATGGGAGAGTGCTGCGGCTCATATGGAAGCAATGTCCAGATGTTTGTTTATGTGATCCCAGCTTCTGAGAAATTCAAACGTGGCCGCAGACAACACGGTGCTGTTTCAATGTAACTGTCTGCTACATCTGCAATGACAACGCAGAAGATGGTGGAGACAGAGGGGAGAGAAGGAGCCTGTTAGTGTAAATTGTGTATTATTAATTACCAATAAAAAAACAGGGCAGGAAGTGAAGGTTTGTGTGGAAACAAACACAATCTTAGCACCCATCAGGAGCCGCCGTGTATCTAAAATGCTTTGTGTGCGCAGCTATGCGTGCACCGTCTCTGTGCAGGAAGTGCACAGGCTACTCTGAGCAACTGTGACTTTTCACATTATATTATAATTTTCAGAATGAAAGTTTCCCATCAAAGCACAAGCAAATCCATGTGCTGTATGTCAGAAAGGTTGCTATAATCCTCATTCCCAGCTCCCCATTTTTGACTCTAGAGTAACTTTGCATGATTCACAGGGCAAAAATATCAGGCTTCTTTAACTTATGCTAGGCCTTGGCCCCTCAATTCATCCACTGTCTGTTTTAGCTCCCTTCCTACTTCATTTAACTCAGCGTTTTTTCAGATTGCCAGCCCCTGGCAAACAAAAGATTGGTAATGTGCCATCGCTGCACTGATGCCAGAGATACACTTTCATTTGCTTTCATTCATTTTAAAATCAAATCAAAGTGCAAACAAGCGTCCAGAAAGGATTAAATACATGTGATGTTGTAATCCATCTCGCTCGAATCAGATGGATCTATTTCTAAAGGAAAGGATTTACTGTCGTAGAGACCCATCCTAAATGTAAAGATGCAGCTAACTATAATAAACACGGACAGGCGTGCAAAGCCACAGCTGCCTGGAGGGCAGCGGGCGAGAGAGCCAAACATATGGTGGACACTGTTGCTGCTGTTGAACACACACGTGCTTACCATGTGTGCAAAGGAGGCCGATGTGTTCTGGTCCACATCCCTCTGAAACGTGAACGGGGGCTCATGCATCTGCGGCACACAGCTCGACTCTCCACTTAGGGCATGTCAGATAAAGTGTCTGGCTAATAAGCATTAAAACTGCCTGAAAACAATTTCTTAAAAAAAAAAAAAAGAAGTACATGTATATTTAGGATATCTATCTGATACTGTAAATATTTAGAGTAGCTTAAAAGCTCTGTGTGATCTGTAACTAATGTTAAATCTTTAATAACTGCTTTTTGGGCAGATGCAGTACTGTATACACCTTGTGACAACTACTCAAATGCTAAGTCTCATATTCAGTAGTCATTCAGTCTCCAACTCTTAGAGGGGATGTGTGGTTAATTAGCACATAATTGCTCCATTATGTTCCCAAGTTACTTGCTTTTGGGGCTCTGTGGTGTCGGCCAGTCGTGACAATTGGTGCATCTTCTGCTTATTGTGTCTGCAAACTCATGAGAACAAACCAAAATTGTAAAGATGGGTGCCGTTAATCTAAATGAGCTTGAAGCTTTCAAACAACATTAAAAAAAAAGAAGAAAAAAAAGCCCAGCTTTGATTGCTACATGCCTAAAATAGGTTTCTTTGTCTCCTGGTGATCATAGTGACACATTCATTCTAAATTCTTCTGGAATCTTCACACAAAACAAGCTTGTAAGCACAAATGTGTCCACTCATTTCAAGGTAAAGCGATTCTTTGAGAGTTAAATAAAATGCTTTCGCAGAGAGAATTTATCACCTGTATTCCCTCTTAACGCCCACTGTCACAGCAGCCGTAAATACCATGAGGTCACACCGCGGTCCGTCACCCCCTCTGATGTCACTTTTATGTCACTCCATTTCTCTGTCACATTCAAGTCATGTGCTTTCACAAGGATGTGCTCACTTAATGGCTCATTCTTTTCCAGCTGCTGTTGTACTTCAGCTCAAACAGAATACGATCATTGTTGTGGAAGCTGCAATGTACCTTTATTGCCAGCAGATGGGGTAAAAGGGTGTCAGACAACCCTTGGGGGCAAATGGAGGCAATCCTTTTGTGGTAAATTATTCTGTCTGGAGGTGTTTTCCTCTTACCTTTTTTTTTTTTTTTTTTACAAGACCTTT
>VURO01007975.1:5237-15362 GCA_015108175.1 Pelvicachromis taeniatus
GCGGTTGGTACTCTTCTGCTTACTTTTCGAAACCTTTTTCTTGGTTCATTCATTGGTTTCTCCTCTTTATTTCACTTGTTTCCTGTCCAATTCTGTTTGATCCACCTTTTTAGGAGCATCATTTCGAGCCTTTTGCATCAAGCTGTGGTTAATAATGAGGACCCTCTCCTGTCTGGCTGGCCTGATGCTCTTTGGCTCAGCCAGTTGTATCCCCCATTCACTTTGCATGGCATGCACTTTTGACTACCTGTTGCATATGCCACACTGCCCATTTGTCGACGTGAATGTGAAAGTTGAGCTGTGTTTGTCATTTCGTCTCCGGTGTTTTTCTGATTTCTCTTTGTGGTTTTTATAGTGTCCATCGGCTTGTGCATGCATCTGACACTGTGGCCAGTGTCAAAATACTGATTCTGTATCCCAATCAGGAAAATTGGGAAATTTTTCTTTTTGTGTGCGTGAGAACAAAAAGAAAAGACAAATGCATGCGTGTCTTTTTTTTGTCTCTTACCCTCAGTCATTGTCCTGTAATAAAAGGTATTTGTGCTTTTCATAGCATGTGCTCCCTTTCTAACCTAGTGGCACGTTCTGGTTTCTTTTGTAGAAACGTCTGCTGGACGTACTAATATGGAATAATAATTAATAATAACTAACCTAGATAACATTTTACTAACACCATTTTTGTGTCTGCTAAAATACTTTTACGTTGCAGTAGCAGCAATACTAACACTGTAGTATGGGCAGTTCACTAACTCTCTAACTAGAATAGTGTTCCTTTTAAGTCTTGCAGTCCTCCTAACTAATCAAACTGGACAAAATAATAATCAACAAAAACAAGAAAAAAGACAAGCAAAGAAACAAACAGACATGAAAATGGGTTTCAGAAAAAAAAAAAACATGTAGGGACCTCTGACCTAGATTACAAGAAAAAAGGCTATAACATTATAGTAGGCTGTCTGAGTATAGCGTGTCCTTTCCCTCTGCTTTGTTGTTTAGGTAACAATATCCGTTGATGGGATTCTGACCACCACAGGATATACGCAAGAAGACTACACCATGCTAGGCTCTGATGACTTTTTCTATGTCGGAGGGAGTCCTAGCACAGCCGACCTGCCTGGATCTCCAGTTAGCAACAACTTCATGGGCTGCCTCAGGGAGGTAAACACCACTTCTGTGTGAACTCTGAGGCTGGTGGGTGTGCGGGATATGACTGGCTTCACCTTAGGACTCCAAAACAGACCCTCCCACCCACAAGCTGGCCCTATTTCATCCTTAACACCCTGAGTTTGTTTCTCCTCTTTTCCTCACTCTCACTGACACAAACTTTCTCTGACTCAAATTTTTTTTTGCCTCCGCTGCCCCCTCAGTGCACATGTGATGCTCTACACACATGCACACACAACTATGCCGGGCGCACCGCACACCCACACATATAGAGGTCTGTCTTGGAGTGGAATTTACCTCGGGCTTCGCGCAGCTATGTCAGCTGCACTTCAAAGCGGAGCGATGATCCTGAGATCAGGGAGTGGAATTTTTATGAGGAGTCAGGCACCTGACACGCTTAACACCTCACTATTGTTGGGGAGTGTGCTCCATCAGATTTTATCTTAGGCCAATTGTTTAAAGAATAACGTTTTTTCTCTATGCTCGCTATCTGTGGAGGGCTTTCCTTAATGTAACTTAATAGTGCTTGAAAAGCTGAAGCGAAGCAAGAAAATAGATAGAGAAATGTACATTAGTTATACGCTCTCAGATGCACTGAATTCAGCACATCCCTGGCCTACACAGTTTCTCACTCATCCCTTTATGTCTGTACTTAGGAAGTATGCATGTAGTGTAAAGATAATTTCTCTTAATTTTCACATGTTATTGTAAAATGTAGGAGTATTTTTTTTTTTTTTCTGATTTACTTTAGAGCTGTGAGACTTGTGCAAAGTTCAGGCTAACTGATAAACTACTGAAAATGACCAGTTTATTTATTTTTTCATTTCAAACTTTTTCTTCCCTTTCTTTTTTGTAGCTCCTCTTGCTCCTTTGGTATTATTACAGGCAGACTGCTGTCCTCTGTATCATCTAGGATAAGTCTGTAGCATCTCTCTTTAATGAGTACATAGGGAGTGGAGCAGGGAATGCTCACAAGCTTATTAAAAGTGTGTTGTTAAGGGAACTTTTTTAGGTAAATACATGTCTCACAGGTGCTGCAGATGTTAAAACAACAGGGGTGGAATTGGTTCACCCCATTTAATGGTCATCCACCTCACTGCATTACTCTCCTCTTGCCAAGCCTGCTTGCACCGTCCTGAGATCCGCGTATTGAACTGCTCGAAAACTTTTAAATATGCTGCAGAGCTGCGATAGTGCCTACAAGAAGAGAGAAAGAGGGGATGTTCAGTATTTTATTTGCTCATGGGATCATTTAATATTCCTTATTTAGTTTTACCAGACAAATGCAAATGTCAATATCAAATAAAAAGAGATTAAGCCTGCATACTCCAAAATCCATATTTAGTTCAATCAACTTGACTTTCCATTTTTTTCTGACATTTTTAGTACATTGACAAGCTCTTTGCATCCTGTCATCCAGCCTGT
This sequence comes from Pelvicachromis taeniatus, assembly GCA_015108175.1. NCBI lineage: Eukaryota > Metazoa > Chordata > Actinopteri > Cichliformes > Cichlidae > Pelvicachromis > Pelvicachromis taeniatus. The sequence continues at coordinate 7,824 of VURO01007975.1, forward strand.
TGAATTAAACAAAACGGCCCATCTCAGGTCAGCTTCTGAGAGTGTTGTGGTAGAATATGTGTGGTGGTTTAACAGCAGATGCTGTGGGACCTGATTGATAACATGTCTCCAAGTGGCATGTTGCAGCATTTGTGTGCAGATTCCAGTCTGAGTCGCCACGCCTGCCTGTTAGCTCTGATGGCAAAACAAACTGTGGTGCAGTAATAGCTCAGTTGTCACAGCCCTAGTTTGATGACAAATTAGTGCAGCACTACAAGTGCAGCACCAGTCGTAGCTCAGACCAAAGCTCCTTCGATGCTGAAAGGTGCCCTTTGTCTTGACAATAAAAAATTGATTTGGGTTTATTGGCTGTATCTGATGCACCTTTGTCTGCATGAGTCAAGTTCAACGGGCAGAGAGGCTGTAATTCCTTTGTTATTCCTTTACGTTTTCTTTTTTTAAGTAAGAGGATGTTTTATTCCATTTCTTTTTCTATAATCTCTAAAACACTACATTTTGGTTTACTGTCTTCTGGGATCACCTGGCCAAACAAGGTGATCCTAAGATGAAGATCCACGGCAGTGTGAATGTGAGAATCTGGCCACTGTAGACGTGAGAGGCCTGAGTGAATATACATGTATAGTCTCTCTCTCTCTCTCTCTCTCTCTCTCTCTCTCTCTCTCACTGTATATATTTATATATACTTTATATATGTGTGTGTGTGTGTGAAGAAAATTTCCTGATCTGATTTCCTCACAGTTAAGTGCAGTCAGATACGGTCACGTAGCATTTACAATATTTACAATAATCTAAGCCTTGGCTTATCTAACTCTGAAGCACCACTATGTTCTCCATCTACCTGAACAGTTAGACACAGTAGATCTGACTTAGTGATAAACATAACGCTCCATGCAAAATACAATCCCATCGGACATGTCCCCATTTTCAGGTGAACGCTTAGCATGACAGCAAATAAAAAACATGGCTAAAGTTTCCCACAGCTGTAACTCGTTTGATTTGACCCACTGGAAGCAACAGACATGTACAATTACAACTCTTTTGTTACATAAGTGTGTGTGCTGTTGCAGTAATAGAGCTTTCTATTACTTGCTAACATTATCCTTCAATTAGTAGTATTCGAGCAGAGTGAAAGAGATCATCAGTTGTGCTCTTGACATCTAGAGGTGGCTGTTAAATATTAGTTCCTGTTTGATCTCTCTTCCTGATAAACTTTTGCATCTTTATGTTTAAAGTCTTTGTTGTCCTCTGAATCTTGGCTTTGTACGAGTATGTCAAGTGTGTCTGGTGAAAAATATAACGGCTTCGCTGATGTTTTGATGCAAAATGTTGACATTAACTCAAATGTTAATTAGTTGGAAATTGGATGAAACTAGACATAGGGATCCTAGCTGCTGCTTACAGCTGCTTAGTAGATACTCTTTCATTATGGGAATTGGATAATGACAGGGTTAGAGCTGTCTTAAGTTTTGTTGCACTGTCGCTAATTATGGTTAAACCCACACACACATATTCTATACAAATTGCAGACCCTAATCAATATTTTGAGTATTCATGAGAAACTTGCTTAAGTAAATTTAAAATGCTTCTTCTTGCACTTTAGTGAATGAGTATAAATCAGACGATTAAGATGATTCATACACAAATGTAGTTTACTAGTTAGACAGACAACAGTAAATAAAAATGAGCAAATTAGGAAATGTACTGATGCTGTTTACTAATACTAATGCTGTATCATGGTGATAATGAAGCTCATCCATCAGTAAATTTGGTATTTTAATGACATTTAATGGGCTGCTACTCTTTCACTCTGTACCTTAGCTCTATATCATCTCAAAGGTCACAGTACTAATACATTTGATTTATTTAAGCCTCCTGTTTTATGGTGTCTGAGAACAGTGGCTAAAATTGACATAAATGTTTTGGTTTTTTTTCCCAAAAGTATATGCTGGATAATGAATGCTGGAAATGTATGAGAAAACACTACACTCATTTATATCTTCTTTAGGAAGGCCTATCAATCATGTGGCCACTCTTATTCTGATCAAATACTCCAACAGGGACCTTAAATCAGTATTTTGCACCACACCTGCAATCAAGCCACTAGTTTAGATTTATCACTCTTCATCTCACATGTCACATCGACTCCCAGGAGATAATGCTGGATAAAATCATTTTCTCCAAACCATTGTCACAGTTGTTTGTCATGTTCAGGTTGTCTCTTGACAGTAGAGCTAAAAGCCAAAATGCATCTCTCACCTATTTACACTTCACCCACTATGCACTTGTTGTGAAGGCTTCAAATGGGTGCAAAGGAAGCAGGATGATGTCAGTGACATTTAGTGCCTTGTGGACACAGCTCGTCACGTATAGGTGTAGTGTGACAAAGATTACCAATAGCTGAGGCATGCGATCCTTGCTTATGACACAATGTCGTGGGATGAAATATCACATGGACAGCATGGTGTTTAATTATGCAAATCTCGATAACCATTATATTTATATTCTGCAAGTCTATCTTTGACTTGCAGAATGCAAAATGACTAAAACCTTTTTTTTTTCCTTGTTTTTCCATTTTAGGTTGTATACAAAAACAATGACGTAAGACTTGAGTTGTCCAGGCTGGCCAAGCAGGGCGATCCCAAGATGAAAGTCCACGGCACCGTGGCCTTCAAGTGTGAGAATGTGGCCACTCTAGATCCCATCACTTTCGAGACACCCGAGTCTTACATCATCCTCAACAAGTGGAATGCTAAAAAGACAGGCTCCATCTCCTTTGACTTCCGCACCACAGAGCCCAACGGCCTTCTCCTTTTCAGCCATGGCAAACTTAAGCAGCAACCAAAGGATTCAAAGAGTCCTCAAACTCTTAAAGTGGACTTCTTTGCTATTGAGATGCTGGACGGCCATCTGTACTTGCTGTTGGACATGGGCTCAGGAACCACAAAGACCAAGGCAGTCAACAAGAAGGTCAATGACGGCGAGTGGTACCATGTTGACTTCCAGCGAGATGGAAGATCTGGTAACTTTTAAAAATCATTAGCAACAAACAATATTTAGACCAATAACATGCAAGAGATAATAATAGGCACCTGTTACTGCATCTGTTGCTACTATTAGAGTATAATACATTTAAATGTAAAAAAAAATATGCAAAGTGAAAAAAAACCCTTCACCACTTGAACTGATGTAATTTATATCAACAAAATGTTAGGTTGTGTCACTACTACTTCTTATCGTGTAAAATAGGTGAAAAGGGTCCATGGAATTAGAGTGTTTTCACAACAGTAGTTTACACCTTCCACATGCCCTGACATTATGTACTGTAGCAGTGATGCTTTTCTCACAATTTATTTCCTTCACAGCGCAGACAGTGACCATCTCAGATCAAGATTTCCTTAATAACACTGCCATAAAAACAAAATACAATACTTTAGAAGGCGTGAAATTATACAGAGACATGCCACCGCACTTCTCTGTGCTTTCATACACAAACAAACACCCACATTACATGCAGTGCCTATGCACCTGCAATGCAATGCAATGCACTGAGCATTTCAGTAGCCCAGCAATCAAACAGGGTTTTAAATTTGTGCACGGTTGTCCTCCTGACACCAGAAATGTGCAGTAAGTATGGTGATGAAGTAGTCCTCAATATGACTGATTAGAGTAGCTTTCTACATATGAAGTGCGATCAAGAAGTACTGACCCATAAAAATCAAAAATACATACATAGTACATACCTAGTTTAAATTTTCCTCTTCACTTTGTAGAAATCCCATTACGACCATGAACAGTGGCATTGCGTCATGGTGTGCCGACATACTGACATCACAGGAGGTTTTGGACATCATCAGCGCAACCTTTGTTAGCCACCTATTTACTTGCTATGTTTGGCTTTTTCCACTTTCTGAAAATGAAACTTCAAGTTGAGGGATCACTGTTTCAACACACTGGTGTGCAGATATAACGCACATCAAAGAGTTTCAAGTACAACGGGACAGTATAAGACTTCCGCAGAACAATTTAAAAATAGCAGCAATGCTCAAAATACTTTGTTGGTGAATAAGAAAATGACCTTGAAGGGGAGATCAGATTTTTATGGGCCAATTCCCAAAACCCTTTGATCACACTGTGTACGGTACAATGCAGCATTCAGAAGAAACTTAAAGAAGGAGCTCTTTCGATAATTTTACTGAAATAAAATTATTTTCATGGGGTCATGGACTTTTCTAAAAAAACTGAATTATTCATTGTCATGCCAGATTTGGTTTACCACTGAAACTTGAATATTTCTCCACACACTGCGCTTCCACTTGTTATAATTATTTTTTACATATTTATTATAAAATCCAATTGCATAGTGATAACCCAACTTCAGATAGTGGCTACGTGTCACGATTCCAGACACATATTTGCAACAAAATAACTTTGTCCCCTCTCACAATGTGTCCTCTAAGCCCCGGGTCGCCCTGCACTGGTCCCTGTTGATTTGCTTATCTAAGCAGCAATTTGTTAGTGTGAGCTTAGAGCCAAGCCCTTGCAATGTCATGCTGCAAATTAGATATACCCCTTGACCATGTTTTCCACTCCATCTCAAGAGGTGGAAATTAGATTAACTGTTTCATTACCCCCCCTAAGCAAGTCTAGTTTGTAGTTCCAAATTGGGCTAGATACAATGTTAAACTAGTGACAGCTTTCACACATTCAGCTCCATTAGTCATTGACAGGTTTGTAAAATTAGTTCCAATACTCTGTTTGAGGTAAGACAATACAGACATACGCTGTACTAAACATTAATGGGTGGCTTCTACTGAGAAGAAAGCTGTGGGTACCTTCTCAGATGACATAAATCCAAAACATTTAGTTGCGGTGCGCCACACTATAAACAACATTGTCTTGCTAAATTAGATTTTTTTTCATTTTCTGTGTAGTAACCTCTGATCACCCTCCCCCATGCAGTACACGAGAGTACACACATGTACACACTAACACGGGCACACAGAACCTCGAGCTCTCTCATCGAGCTCTCCACTCACTCTTCTCTCTGTCTACCCTGCCTAAGTTTCCATGGAAACAGGAGGGGGTCTCTCCCAGGACTGAGACAGTTACTGCACAGTGCTGTGCTGAGCTGTGCACTAATGACATTTCAGAATAACTTTTCTTTCTTTTCTCAAGTCCTGGCGATCAACACTTACGTACTGGCCTGTAGAGAGGATGTACAAAGGTCTCGCCAACGTGACGCCTTCCCTTGTGATGTGAATAACAAAATGGCTAGGATGGTTTGAAACATGCACACAGTGGCTTCAAATTGTGATGCTTTTTCCCCTATTTATCAGTGCTATAGTCAATTGTAGATGATCTCGGACCTGCAAAATCTTACATTCGGGTTTCTATGACCTGTACAAAGCATTGTTGCTTATGGTGTATAATGATGTGGATACCACACCTGGAATAAACAATTGTGAATCAACAATAAATGTGCATTGAATAAACAAAATCTCAATTAAAGTTATAATCAAATAAAACAATAAGCATCCTTAACTACAACAGAAAGCCTCCAAGAATTAGTAGGTTTCTAACGGCAATTTTAAATGATGTGACAAGGAGGCTGTTCCATAGCTTATAGGAGCTGCCACCAAAAAAAGCTCTGTCACCTCTGTGTTTGAGCGAGTAACATCCAAGAGCAGTTAGTTTGTAGACCTCAGTGCTCTGGTAGGAGTGTAGGGCTGTAAAAGTTCAGTTACGTATGGTGATGCCAAACAATTGAGCCTCTTAAAAGCAAGTAATAAAATTTTAAACTGGATCCTGAAATGGACTGGAAGCCAGAGTAGAGAGACCACTACAGGTGTGATGTGATCACACTGCTTCCTTTTAGTGGTATTAAGCCAAGAGGTTGCATATTTCAGAACAAGCTCTCTTCAGACTACTCTGGGCTACTATAGAAACACAGCAGCGCTACATTTTGGGCTCCATGGATGACACTCTCTCTTTGTAATGGGTTCATTCTGAGCTCAGAGTTGTCAGACGATTGTTGCATAAAATGTTGCAGCATAATATGTCACCGAGGCTGCTAGTGGTGGCCCGTGGTATTATTTTATGCCGCTCGTGAGAGCACAGAGGATTCCGTACATTTCATTCATCCACGCTTTATGTCATACTGTGATATAGCAGCATGGTTTCAGCCATTATACCAGAAGGAGCATTTCTAACTGTGACAAATAACTGTTGTCAACTGGTAACAACACAAAGTACAGAACATAACAGAATGACTAAAAATTAACAAATGAGTGAAAATGCCATAATAAAGCCCAATTCTGTGAGCAGACACGTTGCAAACTCTAACCAGGTGTGTGATGTTTTCCCATGTACCATCAAACATATGCTTGCTCCCTAAATTAGAGTGAGGTATCAAAAACATAAGAACTTATGTCCTAAGCTTGAGAAAACACATGGTTTGTAGTCAGAGCTAATTTATCACTGATAAAAATAATTATTAATACGACATTCTAGTTCTCTTAATTGAAGCCCTTAAATTGTACACACTAGTCCTTCAAGGTAATTTTCAAAAACAACATAGAAGAATTCACTAGTCCCCCGAGAGCGTGACTCATCAAACATATGGTATTCTTGGCTTTTCATCTGTGTGTCAGATGTTTTATTAATACACACCACCAAGCACATCACTCATAACAAAAGTGCAACACAACAGCCAGACATAATTATCCGCAGCCCAGTCCTCCGTGTGCAACGCTTCCTGCAGCTGTAACAATGGTGGATAATGATCCCTGCCCTATTTAGTTTAGGCAGCTCTTCCTACAGGAAGCAAGCCTGCAAATGGACTCTGGCTCTCAGACAGCATCTTCTAACCCTCAATGCATTAGAGACGCTAAGAGACACTCTGCTTTTAAGTGAGGGCTTCTGGGCTGCAAGTGCTGTGGGTCACTCATCAGAGACATTACACGGACATTGCTGTGTTGTAGCCACACTTCCTGCTAGGGCACACGCAGCGCTACTTCACACACAAACATGCACGTACACATACACCAAACAAACAGAGGCAGGCACGCACACTCGTATAGATAACATATTCCCTATCCTCACAACCCACTCACGAGCTTCTCTTTCTACAGAGAATCCAATCACAGGGAGAGATTTGGCCGTATCGCCCTAACTGGATTGTAGTAATCCCCTGTCTAACATGTTTTGGGGATGTGTGAGTGGGGTTAGGGGACATCATGCCAAGTTGAGCCTGGCTGCTGATGCAAAAAGTGTGAGAGAGATCTGAGCTGTCATTTGGACCCCTGCCTTCAGGTTTGATGATGGAGTACCACTTACAGGTCAGCCCACAGAGAGGGATAGATAGAGAAATGTGGTCAGCGCTTTTAAGTTGGGTCGACTGCTGATTTTTGTCGTCATCATTCAGTCACATTGTTAGCCCTCTGTATCAGTTTGATCATCTTGTTTGTAATTTCTGTACTCATTTTTCAGGACACTGTTTACCGCTGTGTTCCCTCTGCTTTCTTATCTGTCATCATACCC
>VURO01007975.1:40560-62313 GCA_015108175.1 Pelvicachromis taeniatus
TTTTTTCAAACTTTTTTTTTTTTTTTTTTTTTTTTTCTCCCACACACAGTCAATTGAGACTCTCAATGGAAATGTTAACACGTTTATTGGATTGTGATGATGGAGTCACCGGATAACGTATAGCTACTTATATTATAAGTTAGTAATGAATAATGAAACATTCTGTGTTTTTTAGTTTTTACAAGTTATCTAAATTTTAGTGAAAAAGAACACCCGCTTCCTTTAATAGCAGCAATTTCTTGGTATTACTTTATGCTGCTGAAGCCATTTTTAGAGAAGTTGCTTTAACATTTTAGCTTAACCTGCCTTCATTATACAGTATAATTTTTCCACCTCTGGCTCCTTCTAAAGACAAACATCCTTCCCTTTGTCTCTCCTTCTTCAGCACTCTGTGTTTTTGCTACTCCATCTCTGACATCTTGCTGCTTTTACTAACAGCTGGTATACTTTGCCTTTTCCTTTCCTATTATTTTTGCTGACAAAAGTTGCATTGATGAAAGCTGACTTGCAAGGTAGATAGCTTTGTCTGTCTGATAAAGAGTCTGATGTCTCTCCCCTTGTGCATCTACAACATATCCACCCCCTAATTATCCGCTTTCTCTACCTCCACAATATCCACATATCTCAATACAAGATGACTGCCTGGTGTTGCCATTCAACCACCAACTATATGGAATGGCCTTAAGTCCCATAGGAATACAAGTCTCATTATAATCTTGTATCAGAGTCTATGGGGCTTATGTGTGGATTTGCACTCACATATTGGATGTTGTTTTATTTGAACTTTTATTTCCACTGTGGGTTTTTTTTGTTCCCTGATGTAAGGGAATTTTTTTGCATGCCTTTTAATGGTTTGAAGAACAAAAAAATGATCCTGCATGGATTTCCTCTTAAAATATTCGGCTTTTGATCTTAAATTTGGTCATTGTAATGTTTTACCTATAATCAGTCTTCTTAAGCCCAGTGTTTCCTATTGTTGTATTTCTGTTACTGTCTCTGGCACTCCATTTTTATTTTGTAAGTAGGAGGTGTTCCAAGCAACAGGACTGAGTCTTTCAAAATTTAACACTTACATAAACAGTGAAATATTGCGTGAAACAAACAGAACCACTGGCCAGTAATTAATGTCAAATACACTTTGAAGTATATGAAACGTTATTACTATTAGCTGAAACTGATTTAAGGTTTTGGGGACACAATTTGGGCATTGTTATGGGAATAAAGTAGGTTTTCACTACTCCAGGGGTAACCTTTCAAGAGAGGCATCGAACTGTGCAAAATTCTTGAGCCATTCCTCCTTTCTTTATTTCTTTATTTTTTCTTCCATGGAGCCAGTGTGTAATTTTTTAAAGTGATCTGAAGCCTTACTTCTCTGACTTCTCTGAGCTTTCTGAAGGTCTTCCAATATTTTTCTTTCGACGTTGGCTGCTTTTTTTTTTCTCCACTCATTTTCAGTCCCATTTTCAGACCATTTTTATGAGAACATTTTTGTTTAATAAGTAAATTTGCACTTACTTATGAATCATTCAATAATGATAAAGTTGTCTAGTTTGGTCTACATGTTACAGACGACTAACCAATTTAAAATTGTATCTTTAAAGACTTCATTACTAGCATCCCTAACATATCATTTGTTCCCCATTTCTTTTGTTGATACTTTTGCACTAACAAAACAAATTCCTAAAGACCAATTAGCCAAAACCTTGCACATCTCAGCATTGTGTGCAGTTTGTCCACAAAAAGTTTTTTTTTTGAGGAAACTGGATAAGCGGAGGACAAAAAAAGAAGTGTCAGGATTCAGCTGACTCTATAAAAAACTCTTTATAGGAATATCGGAAAGTCATACCTGTTTGATATAGGAAAAAAAAACTCAATGGATCACTACGGCAAAGCCATGATGATCCATTTGGTAAAATAAATCCGTTGGGCATCCTTCTTGGCCTTCAGACAACAATTTTGATAGGTAAAGATCCAAACGGGACAGGCAAAAAAAAAAAAAAAGAAGGAAAAAAAACTCTAGCAAAGATGTGAAAGATGCATCTGACCCTTCAGCTGATCCATTTACTGTTCATCAGAAATGGTTTCAGTGCAATAGTACCTGTCAAGAAGCCATTCTTAAGGATGAGAAAGAGGGAGAAAAGTTTGAGGTGGGCCAAATTACACATACTCAGGACTGTGAATCAGACCCAGCAATGGGTCTGATGAAACCAAATTTGAGGTGTTTAGTTCAAGTCATCATCATTAGGTAGGAGGATTTCGGGAGAGAGATAGAACAGTGAGTGTCTGCAACAATCTGTAAAACACGGTGGAGGTTTTGTCATATTTTGGGGGCTACATGTCAGCCAGTGGTGTTTGGAACCTTGTCAAACATGATGAAATGCTAATGAAACTCAGAAAAGTACCATGAGATTTTGAACCACCATTCAATGTCATTTGGAAAGTGCCTGACTGGCAACAGTATCATTTTTTAGCACGACAATGATCCCAGACACACTGCCAGTGCTTTACTGAAGCAGTGTGGGATCATCTCGACAGAGAACAAAATAAAAGGCAGCCAACATCGAAAGAAGAGCTTTGAATGTCCTTCAAGAAGCCTGGAGGACTGTTCGTGAAGACTGCTTAAAGAAATGAAATTTGAGTTCAGGCTGTGTTGAGGAGTAAAGGTGGTCATGCCAAATATTGACTTTATAGTTCGTTAAAATGATGCAACTTGTGTTTTTGCCTTATATGCTTTATTTCGATGTATCTTTGCACGTGTTTCAATAAATCACTACACCCGTCTCCCATTTTTATCCTAGCGAAATAAAGAAATGAGAAGTGACTCAAGACTTTTGCACAATTCTGTGAGTGTAGTGTAGTACAGTAGAAAATCTAGATAAATGCACCATTATGTGTATAAAGTGAGGGAATGCAGAGACGGTCTGCACTCCCAAATGTGATAATAAAAGCCAGGTTGTCTTTTGAGGGTCTCCACAGAGGCAAACTCACGAAGACAAATCATTGCACTCCAAACAGGATCATACTTTCCCAAAAGGTCGAGCTCAGAAAATCTGCTGGATCTACCATAAAAAGGTCCCTCAAAATCTTTTAAACAGATTTTATTTTTAAACACATTAATACATATTCATTTATTAGTGTTAGAAATGAACGCCTCTGTTTTCTCAGCTGGGATTCATGCTCTGCTACATCAGCAGAAGTCAGATCAATTGGAACTCTTAAGACGACTAACTCTGTATGTTATGATATGTTATGTTAATTGTTTGAAATTGCTCTAACTCTGCCATAACACATCTGTTTGCTTCAATCATAAGCGAGTCAGAAATGAGGATGGATTGCAGATGTGATTTATTAGGGATATTATGAAAGATTTAATAGGCAGTATAATAATTTATGTACAATGTAGCGAGAGGAGCTTTTTTGCATTCAGAGAAATATTTGACAAAATGTTTGCAATCAGGAATTCATTTCTTTCTACATGTTGCTGAATGCCCTCTGCTTTTTCCCCTTCTGCATTATTCAGCCTTGAGCAGGATACAGCAAATGCTGAAACTATTAACCAGTTACCATAGCTACTCTTGAATCTGAAAAGGAGCTACTGTGGCTCCAATATATCTAAAAAAAAATGTGTAAGAATGCGATTGCAATTCTGCAATTTTTCTTATTTTCATTCTCTCACGAGTAAATGAATAATAAATAACAGCAACACAAAAAATAGCTCTCATCAGTGCATTCATTATAACTAAACTATTAAAAAGGCATGTGTTATGGTGGCTGTTAAGCAGAGTGCTCATTTTTGTTCTGATTGTATGTCACGAATCATACATATAGATCCTGACATTGATAATGCTAATGTTAATGTAGTCTAAATACAGATTGCTAGAAATGATAATGTCTCATAAAATAAGCACATTTAAACATTAACAATTGCACTAACGGGGAGTCACGCAAACATAATAGCCTCACGATAGACCTTTTTTTTTCATAGCAGCCATGAAATAGCAGGTAAACGCAGGTGCCGCTGATGTCATGATTAACGGTTCTGTTCTTTTTAGGTAATTAATTGCTTAATTAATGTGATTACCAACACCTGCGTTTGCCTACTATTTCATGTCAAAGTGACTGCTGTGAAAAAATGTCTGTAGCGGCCACACAGCTGTATGCTTCTAGAAGATGAATACACTGGTGGTAAAATGGAAATAATCCACAAGCGTGGAGATTAAACACACTCACAGGAAGCACCAACACACTGCAGTTTAAAAGTACACGGACCTCTGCACCTTAAGAAATGAGCATCCTTGTCCCGCGGTGACATTCGCAGCTGGAAGTGTCATACATTGTGGTTTATCAGACTACAGTCACACGATGGTTAGGTGTAGCACATGCTCAGTCTGATTAACCTTCCTCACAGTTGGTCAGATACACGTGATGATTTGGGTAACAAAAAGAATTAAAAGGATTAAATTGCTGTAATGCGTTAAATGTGAATATATGGAATAAAATAATAAAATTACAAATGGTCTAACCCAAGCGTTAAAATTATTAACATTTTATAGTTTTTGGTTGTGTGCGTTTGCTGAATACGGTTATCGCAGGGTTTGTACACAGCTAGTATTCCATGTTTGTTTTGTGTGTGCTTTAACATTTAATTTCACTATAGAGTCCATAGGTATTTAACTAGGATTAAATAAATTGTCCTCACCAGATAGCTATTTGTCTCCATATTCAGGTCCCAGCACTACCTGCCAAGAGGACTCATGTGCCAACCAAGGTGTGTGTCTTCAGCAGTGGGAGGGCTTCAGCTGTGACTGCAGCATGACAACATTTGGAGGACCGCTGTGTAATGACGGTAGGATTCCACCTTTACTTGTTCTCGAAGCTTAAACTTCTTCTAGTTCTTATTTGAAAGTCTGAAAAGAACAAAGCCATCATTACTTGTGGCATGGTTTTTTTTAAGCCCTCCCATACTCTTTGGATGATAAATTTTATTTTTCGCCATTTCATTTCCTTGCGTGAGTCACACAAAAATAAAAACGCCCTGTACACATTTCACAGTATTAGATGGATAATTCATTCCATCTGTTAACCTATTTGAACACGGCCAAGAAAATCTTGGTATTAGACATTTAAAGGTGGGTGTTATCATTAACAGGAGCGCCATTTTTATCCCTTGCTTTCACACAGCGTTCAGACTCGAGCTCATTATTGTTTCCTGTTTCTGTTCTATATTTGTGTCCTCACGAAGCACGTCGTTTGCCAGAAACTTGTTGTACTTGTTTTTTAAACTCTCCTGGTTTGTAAACTGTGCTGGGTACTGTAACTAGTGACTGATATGTCGAAACTCGGCTAGAATGAATCTTGACACGGTTTTTCTTTCTGCAGCTCGGCTTTGAATAGGTTGTCTTTCACTGAGGGCGGCGACAGCTGTTGCAGCTCTGTAGGGCAGAAACTTTGACACATGGCATTTGACAGTTCGGTGAAAGCTCATTAAAATGTGAGATTTGTACCACTAGAGGGAGCAACGCACATTGTGTTCTGATAAATAAAACATCAACAACAAGCTAAAGACGTAAACAAATACATCATGAGGTGAAAACAAATAACAGCGCTTTGTTATTTATTGCAGTTTTACTGGAACACATTCATATGTCAGCATTACCCCAAATAATACATTTGCAACCTATAAACGCTCACATGCCCACCCATTAAAACTTTATTTGAGCCCCATGATGTGATTTAAAGTTTCGTGTTATTAATCTCTCTTAAATGGACTTTTGGTTTTGTGCTCGTTAATGTTAAGGTTTCGAGCGAACAAGGGTAATGTCTCCTCCACCTTTTGAAAATTGGGCTACTTCCTTATGCAAAACATGCATAAGGGATTTTTATTTGGTCATTATTTTCTTCTGCAGCAGTTCACACAGCAAGAGGTGAATGAGCAAAGTGCTGAAGTGCATTAAGGAGAGAGGAACGGTGTGGGCACTCTGGAGATGACACAAAAGCAGAGGAGAGAGCACCATAAATGTTAATGCATTCTGTGTCACTTCTAGCTGCTTGATAAGACCCCTGTCTTTTGTTATCAACTGAAAGTGTTAATAGATTCTCATGCAGCCTTATACCCCGAACATATCTGCAGCCAGAGATAACACTAAAAGGACTCTTCTGTCCATGATATGTTTGACTATAAGCTCACTGTGAACCTGCGCCTCCTTTGCTTGTTCTGTTCTACCTTCCATTCTTCAGGCCGTGTTTGGATCAACAGAGGAAGTAGGGCTGTGCTGGGGGCATATTTCTGCCGGTGAACTCCGTGTGAACCTAACTTGTGTGTTAAAGGCAAAAGAAATCCAGCTTGGAACGTTTGTTTTTTTTGGTTTTTTTTCCCTTTCCTTTTGTCATACATATTCATCCTGTTCTGACCCACAGAGCTCATTGACAGCATTGGGAGCAGGAAGACTCATGGGGCATGTTTGCATATATTATATTGGAGCAGAACTGCTCTACCTAAGTCTAGTTACTATAGCTTGTCTCATTATTCCTACTGACCTGACAAAGCAATGGGATGGATGAATGTGTACACCCAAGAGATTGAATATGTAACCACAAAAACATGCTTTCCAAGAAATTTCTTTCACTGCAGATCAACTGAGCTAGTTCTCAGAATAGTGTCGCAAGAGAGCCTGGGTCTGCTGAAGGAAATATCTGTGAGTGAGAGAAATGAAGCTGGAGATGGTCGGGTTTTATCTCTGTTGATGGATTGTCATGGGGATATATAGAAGAGGGGGGCAAAAAGAAGGATAGCAGCATTTCTGAAGAACACATCACTTTTTTTTTACCTGATATATTTGCATAAGCTGAAATGCAGGCAATTTACAACAAAGCACTGGGCCTCCGTGTAAGCCACTTATTTGGGGAGCTCTGTGCATTTCTAGATATTTCTCCAATAGCTAGTGTTGGCAAAATCTTGCTTTATCGCAAGGAAGGGGAAATAAATCACTTAACAGCTCCTGGCCCCATAATATTTAGCCTGGGTGAATTGTACATGTATGACAGTACAATACCACAATGAGTAGTTTCTAAATGTTTAGCTCATGAAAATAAGCATAATTTTGATCCAAATACTTTGTGCTTTTGTTGTAAATGGATTATGATGGTTAATGATTACTTGCTGTAATCATTATTAAAAATAAAATAAGTTTTTATTTATTTATTCTGACGTTTTTCAGTTTTTAGATGCAGAAAAAAAGATTTTTTGATTGTAAAACTGAAAACACTGGAGGAAGATAAACCAAGATGTTAAACAGCTTATTCTAAGTGCTTTTATACAATTAAAGTTGCAATGCATCTCTTGGGCTTGTACTTAAAAAATTCCTGTACTTTTTGACTTAGTATGCTAAGACATGCTGCTTTGCAACAGACTGATTTGTTTTACTGTAACTGGTACGATTGTATCAATCCTACGAAAATGTCCAACCCTCTGACTTTTGAAGCTGCACACAGAAGTGGGAATATCAGTCACTTGGCATCATTTTTAAGCAAAAGACATCAGTACTGGCAACACTGATGTCTTAGTTGGCAATCTTAAGTTCTTATATTTGAAGGGTGTTTTAGTCCCATTTAGGATGGCATTGTGTATCAAATTGATTCAAATTGACTCTTAAGATTTGAATTGCTAAGATGTCTGAAAGCTTTGCTAACACTGAATGTGTGGCTTGTATTGACATCATACACGCAGCACTTTTTCTTTTTTTTTTTCAGAGTATAGCATCATTTCTTGGCTGTGCTTTCAGTGTTTTATGATAAAAGTATTTCAGCTTCAGAACCGCTCTGTACCTTTCACTTCTGAATGATGGGAAAGATGATGAAAACTATCTTCAGATCTTCTCTTTATCGTCTCTCAAACACTGATGTGCCAGTATTTTCTTTTTTCCTTTCCTTTTCTTTTCTTTTCTTTTTTTTTTTTTGAATGAATGAACTGTGGACATAATGCCTTAGAATTGTATTTATAGAACCAATTATCACGACTGAATACTTACAGTCGGTGTAAAAAAAAAAATTCAAAGTGATGCTTTCGAAGATGAATCAGATTCTCTCGGAAAATCATCCATGCAAAATGAGTTAAATGGCTGTGAATGGTGTTAAGCATGCATTGGTCTTATTACTACAAACTGTTTTGGTTGCCAGGAGAAATGAAATGGCATTTGGAACATATTTTCTTAAGTGACCCTGACAGAAGAGGCAGACTGCATGTATCTGTGTGTGGTGAAGTCATCAGGGGTGTTCTGCAAGTACAAACAGATGCAGATAACCAGCCAAAGAAAAACATTGAAAGCACTTATTTTTTTAAGGCTTGAGTGTGAGTTAATATTGCCACACTTCATTTTGTCTTCTCTGTGATGAGATTTTTTGGGGGGATAATGCTCTAGTCTCAGTTCAGAAGCCAGTTTATTGTGTATGTGTGTGTGGGTGGGACTTAAACTTTAGTCTGGAACTCCTGAGGGAGTGTGCCTGTAGTGGTCAAGCATCTGAAGGTAATGCACAGAGACAAATAGATTGGTGCTTGTTGTTTAGCTAAAATGGGTTGTGGAGAGGATACAGCAAGGGGTATGCCTGGCCTTCACGCGATTTCCGTCTTGCTTGGTTGCTCTTCTACTCTGTCCTGTAGCCAGAGCTATTAGTGCCATGTCAATATTGTATTAACAATGGAGATTGTGTGTGGGTCTAGTCTCCGTTGTCTCTGCCCAAGGGGCAAAGAGAACCTCCCCACCCTCCTCACTTGAGCTGTAATGTGTCTAAGTCAGTGCTCATTCTTGTGCCTTTGTAGCTCGAGAATAGTCTGTCTGGGCCCCAAGCGTGCCATTGGATTGGTCGGATTTTATTTTAAGCACATGCAAAAGTAAAAGTATACTGTTTTTGTTTGATATTGTCTAAAGGCAGCTTCTTTGCAGCACGGACTAATTCATACACTGACTCTGAGGTGTTGCATCACTCTACAGTACAAAAGAAAAAATTCAAATAAATATTTCAAAAAGTCTTACAAGGTTACAATGGAAGAAATCATAAAATGAAAGAAACTTGCCTGCAAGTTTTGTTGTGATTCTCTAGTGTTGCACATTTCATAGTCATATTAGTCAGACGCAGCATGATGGATTTACATGAGCAGTCTATTCTAAATCTTCAGGAAAATTCCTAGAATTGTTTTTGTGCTTTAAACACGGCTTTTTCGGAGCAGTTGTGTTTGTTTTTAAGATTTGTCATGCAGATAAACACACACAGTCAGGAAGCACTCTAGACAGTTTGCGCCGTGCCTTTGTGCTGGCATGCAGGAATTATACCACTTAGTTTTGTTCCAATCGATACAAGGGGACACCCAGTCCAGTAGTGGGGCCACGGGGATATGAGGTACTGGAGTTAACAGCCTGCTGTCACATGGAAGTAATTTTATCTTTGCCCTGGATGTGTCTTTTAATGCAACTCAGAGAAACAAATCTATGGGTCTGAAAATATTTGGGCTTCATCTGTATTGAACGCTTGAACAGCCATTGTGCCCCGAGATATAATAGAGGCGGTCTTAAGTGCCTCTGTGTATTCACTTGGGTAGCCATCCGCTCAAATGTGCATGCATGCTTGCGGGAAGTATAGCACATACAATTGATCGGTTTAAGGCAGCAGGGGGCTTTTCAAAATCTATAATCAAAAGACCAAAAAGACCCCCCAAAAATCTTTCTACATAAAAAAATAAAATGATATATGCTTATATTTACAAATATTACAGGATTTCTGCATTTTTAGCTGTTTTAGCATTTTATTGACCTGCACCTTATTTTGAGCTGCTGTAACAGCTGAATTTCCTCCAGTGTGGCATTAATAAACTTTATATTTAAATTTATAGATCAACAAAGTTTATGATGTACATATCTATACATTACCAATGGTTTATAACAGCAATTTATCAGAGGAATTGTGGGTGTACTCACCTGCTCAACCTACCTTTCCCTTATGAATAAATTTGCTGGTATTTTATTTTTCTGTCATGAAATCCAACAATGAACAATGATCTTACTTTATAAGTGGTCTCTGTGTTCAAGCTCCTGTGAGCTACTGACTCCATTCTTGTATAAAATACCTATTAAAACACATCACTGAGCCTAACTGTTTTACTAGGGAATGTCTTTTCTTTACTCAGACACTTTAATGTTACAGTAGTTTATCGCTGTATTCAATCATAGACGCCCAGTGCTCACTAGAACAGTAAATATGCATTAATCCAAAACTGAAAATGTGTTATTTACGATCTTTTCCCATCTGCAGTATATACAGGTGTGACCTGCTGATAATAAATCAGCTTGGCTGAGTGCCTGAGGTAGAATCTGGAACATGTAAATATATAGAGGCAAACATGTTTTATGGGGCTGTTAAGCTATTGAGTGGAGCAGCCCAGTAGTTTAGCATAGCAAGGCAAGCACCTAATTCAAATGATTTGAAATTATGTTTTGTCTAGATGGGCTCATTAAATTGTAAACTGTACAAGAGGATGCCGATCTTCATCTACACACATCTCATACCTGCTGATCCCAGATGGTCACTAAGACGGCGTGCTGCTGCAGATTTCTATCATATCCTATCGGTCTCAAAGAGGCTCCGCTGTTTTGTCCTATTTTTGTGTTCTTTTTTTAATTTTCAATTATTCGTCCTCCACCTCCAATTCAGTTTGAGTGGTCACTATCTGGCCTGATTATTTTCAGTAATTTTCTATGGTGATTGAGTATCTGCATTTAAATGGGTTTCTGTGCCAGGAAGCAGTTGCCATATGTGGGTAAAGGCTGTTGGCATGGAAACTAGGTCTCCTTTCCTCCCACCCTGGATGCTGTAACTTGTCTGTAACTTTGCCCAAGCAATGAGATCTCTGCAGGAAGTGGTGTAGAATAACTAACATCTTTTAGCTAGCTTGGGAGAATTTTGAGGGCTTAAATATCAGTTTTAAATTCATATACATGACTTAATACTTCACTTGATTTATGGATAAACAAAGGATACAGCTGTGAGGCTGCATGCTACTAACTTAGTATGTGATGCAGATGCATGCTGGCACAGTGACATTAAAATGCAGGAGCAGCAGTGCTAGACATATGTCAGATTGCTTCATGAACCCATCCTGCTGTTCATATGTTGTAATAAAGTTCTGGTGTGTCCCCCCACCTCCATAGACCTCTGTATGCTGAACAGTTTTTGTGTGTGTGTCAGCAAACAGTATGTGGTGCGACCAAAGCGGAGCACAAACATTCAACACATTGAGTTGTCTTCAATGTAATCTATGTTCTAATCACAACCTCATCTAGAACTCATTGCAGTGCAGTGGTGAGAACCTAATCTTTGAGGTGGTTTTTATTAATCGCTAGCCCACAGGGGCGTGTTGACAGGAAATAAGGAGCTGTTCTTTCTCCACAACACAATACTAATTAAAGCGTTGATACAGAGTATCAGCTAAACTATCCTGCTGGGTGATACACTGACACTGTGAATATTCCCTTCTCTCATAAACACAGGCTATTGAACATGACACCCAGGGGAACTGTGGCAAGATGTTAAAACATCCCTGGGAAAAAAAAAAAAAAGTTTGCTTACTTGTTCTATTTAAAAACTTTTGATGGCTTCTATAACCATTCTTTAAAGGATTTCACAGTCAGAAGTCATTTAATTGAAGAAGAAAAAAAAATTATACTTTAACTCGGTAAATTGCTCTTTGAGACACTGATGGATGTTGTATTTAAATTCACATTAAGAAAAAAGTCATTGGAGCAATTGGCTATACTGTAGTTACATATACATATATACACACACACTCATTCACACACAAGGGAAAGGTCAGAGCTAACATAGCTGCAGAAGCAGACACATATTTTTTTAAAGGCAGTTTTGGAAACTTTGCTTTTGGGAGTTGTATGCGTGCTACCTTTAGTTTTAGATGAGCCAAAATGTTGGAGGGGTTTTCCACAAAAAAATCAAAACTGTGGAGCAAATGTTGACTGTTTCAGAGTTACTTTAACAGGGAATTCTGTTGTCTTTAATGTGTTTTTGCGTAGGAAAAAAGAAAATTAAAAACAAAAATAAAATCTCCAGGTTACACTCTCCTTCGCTCACATTTGGGCTTTACTTTTCCTCACATCTAATTTGAAGTAATCCAGTCGCTGACATGACGAAAAGGAAAAATAGGTGTCCATAAAGTACATCATCTCTTCCTTGGAGCGTCTCTCTTTTTTACTTACTGACCACTGGGTAGGCACACCTGTTCAATTAGCCAATCATACAGCAGCAACTCAGTGAATGAAGGTATGTCGCATCGTCAAAGTGACCTACTGAAGTTCATATTGAGCATCGGAATGGTGAAGCAAGGTTACTTTGAAGGTGGAGGGGTTGTTGGTGTCAGACAGCTGCTCTGAGTATTTCAGAGACTGCTGATATCACTAGATGTATGATGAAAAACAGAAGATTTATCCAATGTGGAGCTGTTCTCTGGGCTTTGTAGAACCCAGAGGTCAAAGAAGAATGACCAGATTGCTTTGAGCCAATAGGAAGGCAACAGTAATGCATTAATAGCTAATTTATAGTTATCCAGATGAGTATCTCTGAAAGCAACGTTCGGGTGGTAGCATCAGAATTACATGTAAACAACATGAAAGCATAGACCCATTGTGGCTGGTATGAACAGTTCAGGCTGGTGATAGCAGTGTGATGGTGTGAGGGATGTTTTCTACCCAAGTATTGTTGCTCACCATGTCCATGTCTTTATGACCAAAGCACCATGTTACAAATCTTAGATCTTCCCAAACTTTTTCTTAACATGACTATGAGTTTGCTGTACTCAAATGGACCTCGCATTCAGAAAATCTCAATCAATAGAGCACCTCTGGAGTCTGGTGGAACGAGAGATTCACATCGTGGATGTGCAAAGGTAAACCTGTGTGATGATATCTCGTCAATGTGGCCCAAATCTCTGAAGAATGTTTCAAGCACCTTGTTGAATCTATGCCAAATTAATTAAGGCAGTTCTGAAGGCAAACTTGGGGTAGCTTGGTAATGGCAATGTGTAACTAATAAAATGTCCAGTTCGTCCACTTCATAGTAGCATGGTGTGTTGGCTTTTGGTAACCTTTCACAGTGGCTTTGCTGCCGTTTTATATCATTTACTTCATGTTCCCTGCAACAAATTTCTCATTGTATTACGTTTTGTTTAAATTATTTATTATTTAACTTATTTTTTAACATAAAAGAAATGTTGATTTGATACATTACAGGTCGTGTACTATTCCTGCAGTATAGCCACAAGAGCATCTAGAGCTTGTAAAATGCTGTCACAAAGCAAATGAATAACCTTGTCTCAAGAGGTAGTTTGCCAGCCATCTCCATAGCAAACAAACAACTGTTTAGTATGTCTGAGCATTGCTGTGCTTTCCAAGTAATAACAATATGCACAAAGGTCTTAGACAATGCAGGTGCTCCTCTCTCTAGGGGAACATAAATAGAACTTCAGTTTGAATTGTCCTTGAACTAAGCTAACTTCCAAAAGGTTTTACACACAAAGGACAGATTTTATGTGTGGCACTAATCAAATCCTGTCTTATCTGTAGACGGCAAGGGTGGAAAGCACACACAGATCAGTCACTGCCTTAGCCAAAGTGAGAACCAGCGATAGAGCTGTCCTGTCTGAATGGTTTACAGAGGAAACCTGCTTAATGGGCTCGAAATATATTTTAAAGTGGACGTTTGGTGTAAGAGGCTGGCACCTCACTGTATAAAAGAAACTGTATTAAAGGCTAGTTGACTTTGCTTGTTATAGAATTTCTGCACTCCATATAAAATAAAAGCATTCAAGTATATTGGAGCATTTGAAATGAACAAGATGTTACTTTATGTTTACTAAAAATGTAAAGAAGGCACAAGGCCAATTCTAAATCTTCATTTTTTGTAGGCACACAAAATATATTCAGAGATGCCTGCAGTGCCTCTCTGTGCAGACAGTTGAAGTCACAGCCTCTCATTTCTGTATGTGACATTCTTTTCATGAGTATACATTACATTTTCTGCTTCAGGCCATTGGCTATTGATACACTTGGACATGAATGGCTTTCCATATGCTGGAAGGGACAGTGCTGGTTTTGCTTCCCACTGAATTTGTTCCTTACATGTACTGTTATCTCAGCAGAAAATGCAAGCATGTCTTGTCATTACAGGTTTTCTTCACTCAAGTTGTTAAATAACTTTGGTCTTACTGTCAAGGCCGGCTGTGTAGCAGGCAAGATTTGGACCAAAAGGAGGAATCAGAACCTAAATTTAAATCTAAGGACAGCTTTATTGCAGAACTTAAACAAAGTACAATGTAATCCTGTACATGTAATAAAAAAAATAAAGTAAAATAAAATAAAAACAATGTAATTAAAAAAAATGGCAACTCAAACTGCAACTAATCTTAAACGCCCACAAACTGCAAGCAAAAACACAACCCTAAGTGAGAACCCAACAAAAGATGCAAATGGCAGGTCTAAATTCACATGAGGAGATTAGGGCAGGGTGGAGACACCTGGGAGCACAGCTGAACAGAATCAAACTAGTGAGACAGGGGAAGTAAAACTGAACACAACAGGCACAAGACAAGTGAATATCAAAATAAAACGGGAAGTAGCAACACTGAGCCCTGGATTAAGACGTGAACGTCACACAGGAACAGGAGATAAACAAGCATGGAGACATGACTGACTGGGAAGACAAAAAGGCATTCATTAAGACTATAACAAAATATTAAA
The DNA here is from genome assembly GCA_015108175.1 of Pelvicachromis taeniatus. Taxonomy (NCBI): domain Eukaryota; kingdom Metazoa; phylum Chordata; class Actinopteri; order Cichliformes; family Cichlidae; genus Pelvicachromis; species Pelvicachromis taeniatus. Next base: position 55,353 of record VURO01007975.1, read on the forward strand.
CAACCTAATGAGGAACACAGACTGGAAACAAAGGGAAAACTAAGAAGCAAAAGAAAACAATATAATGCTGAAAGGACTCGATAAACAGCTATATGAACAAATCATGAGCTCAAAGAAAATTAAAAACATCTCACAATCTTGAGTCGGTGACCCGCTTACTGTGTAACTTGACTTACAGGGAGCACTTGCATTTTAAAATACATTACAAGTGTTTATTTTGATGGAATTTTGATGTAGGTAATGAAACTTATCATCTCTGCATAACGGATTTGACTTGGCCAATTACTTTTGGTTGATACCACCATCAAAAGTTGATTTGGGGTGCTTCTGGGGACTAATGTGACACTAAGCAACTGTTGCAAAGTACAGACACTGAGTCTCTAATGTAACATTTCACAGAAATTGTGCATTTCCTTGTTATTTTTGAACACTTGATAGACAGCGAGAACAGCCCAGTACATTCTCCACACTGTGCCTGACCGAAAAAGCTTTGAGCTTTTTTTCTGGAGTGAAGTAAAGTTTTTGAATTGTGTGCCATAAGGTGAGAGCCCCATGAGACTGCACAAACCCCTTATTTACCAGCTTATTCACTTGTTGTTGAATGATTTCATGTTATTTGAAAGACTTCAAATGCTGAAAGAATGGAAGAACACAGTGATAGATACTCAAACTGTACGACCTTGCATGTCAAGTCATTGAAGATGAATAAGTTTTCAAGTGCCTTTGAAAAAACAGAATACTGAAAAAAGCATGTGGTAATCATCCTCATAGATTAAACTTTGTGTGCGGAGGAAATGCTTTCATCATACAACTCTATCTAGGTGAATTCTTGTGCATGATGTATTGGCAGTGGCTGCAGACTGCCTTGGTATTTCAAGAACAGCATTTTTGATAATGTGGTAAAAACTAGAACGAAATGAATGCACGGTAGTTCGCTTGTAAAACAAGAAAATATCATTTTCCTTTTTTTGTAGTTTTAGTCTAAAAGGAAGCAGTTTCATTCAAAGGCAGGCAAGTAGCTTTTGAGAAAAATGACCTTATAAACCCAAATCCACAAAAGTCGAGCCACTGTGTAAAATCTAAAAACAAAACTAAAGGCAGTGATTTGCAAATCTCATAAAGCCGCATTTAATTCACAAGACAACATAGAAATGATATAAAATGTGTAAAATTGTTAATTTTTAAGAAAAATATTAAACATTTGATGGCAGCAAAAACGTTCTCAAATAAACTGGAACTGGGCCATGTTTGCTGCTGTGTAGCATCCCATCTTATTGTAATAACAGTCTGTAAACCACTGGGAACTGAGGAGACCAGCTACTGCAGTTGGGAAAGCACTATTGTCCCATTCGCTTCTCATATAGGATTCTAGCTACTCAACAGTCCTGGGTCTTTTTCCGCTTATTATTCATTTCATGATGCTCCGAATGTTTTAGTTGGTGAAAGGTCAGGATCAGGACTATTCTAGTACAAAGCCATGCTGCTCTAATGGATGCAGTTTAATATTATTTTGCTGAAATACGAAAGGCCTTCCCAGAAAACCATCTGAATGAGAGCATAATGTTGCTCTAAAATCTTTATAAATCTTTCAGCACTGATGGTGCCTTTCCAGATTTGCAAGGTGCAAATTCTGCAGGTACTAATGCATCACCATGCCATTAGAAATACAGACATTTGAACTGAGCACTGATGAGAAGAAGATGGCCCCTCTCCTGTTAGGTCAGAGGATGTGGGGTTCATTTCGAGTTGTCTGACCACAGAACCGTTTTCCGCTTTGTCCCAGTCCATTTAAAATGATCTTCTGCTCCAAGAAGATGATGATGTTTCAGCATCACGTTCACATATGGCTTCATCTTTGCATAACTGACCTTTAACCTGCATTTGTGGAGGGCAAGATGAACTGTGTTCACTGACGATAACTTTTGGAAGCATCTCTTAACCCATTTTGTGTCTTCACAATTTGTAGATCCAGCTTGGTGAAATTCTCAGACACTGGATTCTTTGCTTCTGAGAGACACATAAGTATGGATGTGCTCTGTCGCTCTAACATTCTCTTTTTATACCCAATCATTATGACCTGTTGCCAATTAATCTAATTAGTTGCAAAATGTTCCTCTAGCTGTTTTCTTTTAGCATCACTTACTTTTTGAAGACATGATGCTTCCATCGAATTCAAAATGAGCTAATATTTTTCATGATATAATGATAAAATATCTCAGTTTAAATATTTGATATGTTGTCTATGTTCTACTGAGAATAAATTATGGGTTTATAAGATTTGCAAATCATTACATTGTTTGTATTTAAATTTTACTTAGTACCCAACATTTTCAGAATTAGGTTTCTATTTATAAATACTTACATATTCAGGAAAAGGCTTTTTTTTTTAAAGTATAATCATTATTCCTTGTTGCCCCAGTTAGTTCCAGTATAGCGCAATTGTTCATTAACAAAGAAGCTATGGATTTCTGAAAGGAGAAGCTGCCTGTCCTTGACCTGTACAATGAGGCACTCTGAGAAGTGAACTGATCTACTTCTGATGAATTTAAGGAGAGACAGACAGACAGGGACAGACAGGGCACCCTCGGTGGCCCCACTGTATCTTGGGAGCTGTCAGAGGAGATAGAGAAAACTCGTCCAGAAAAGCTGTCGACCTGTGACCCCTTTCTCTCTTACTGACAGTTAGGATTTGGTTTTTGCATTCTCAGACGCATCATCATCCCACATGCAGACACACACTCACTGAAACAGACATAAAATGTACGTACATAGCCACACACAGCCTCTATTTATACTTACGCACGAGGATTTCTGAATGTTATTTCCTGCATGCTTGATCTTAATGTGTATTTAAATGGTTTTATGGAAATGAATAACAGTGTTGTGCCACCGTTTATGCATTAGCAGGGCTGTGTGTGTGGCAGTGGAAGTGTGGGGGTGGTGTGGGTGTGTGTGTTGGGGGTGGGAGGGTGAGGTAGGGGTGGGGTGGGGGGTGCCAGTTGGTCACATCACGCAGATTCCAAAAACATTTCTTGCCAGCAGAATCCAGTGAGTGAAAGGAGCAAAAGCACACTATTGGATATACAATTGGCTATACAAACAACTCGGTGTGCGATGAAAAACAAAATTCAATCAGTTGTTTGGGGTGCTCCAGTCTTGGTAATGGGATGTGCATTAACGTGCACACGTTTGAATCTGTTCAGCATTTATAGGGGCACATTCCTACCGCAAAAGGAATAAACAGTAGCATTATTTGACTGTAATTGCCACAGCGCATTAATGGTGACAAAGTGTGGTGCGGAGCAATTTCTGCATAATGTTGAAGATTTTACAGCTAGATATTTCCTTATTCAAGTTAATATAGTGCCACTTCTTACACACACCCCACCAAAAACTGTAAAAAAAAGAAAAAAAAGAAGGTGGAGTATGTAAAAATGAAGCCAAAAAGCTGTCAGTGTCAACGCCACCCCCCAAAAAAATCTTCAAACTGTTCTTAACTGCATTTAGCAGCTCCATTAAATTAATTATAATGTTTAAGTGAATTGAAAGAAAATTAGCGAAAGGAGGAATGAGAATTAATGTGGGGTTTGGTTTCTTTGTTTTTGCTCTAAGTGAGAATGAAGCCGTTCCATTACACCGCCATGCAGTGCCATTTGCAGATTTGATTTTGGGACACTAAATGTGCATTATTTCCTATTAGCGGGCTGTTTTATCAGCTTGAGTGCTGTTATTTATGTTGCCTTCACAGCTTGCATAATGAACAGCGTGTGCAACACAAATCTCTCATGTGGTTCGTGAGGTTTGCTGCATTTTACATAAACAGTTGTATTTACAGATTTTTTTTTCCCCCCCTAGGCTTACATGCATACGTATGCTGTTTATTTCATATCACGATCACTGTGTGTTAGCCAATGAGAAATACTGTAGATCTTCAGTAAAAGAGGACTTTTGGGATTGGTTTAAATGTAATTCTATAGGGTTTTCCAGCACCAGCATCTGAAAGAGATACTATGAAGCAAATGAATGGGAAATGACCAGTTAATGCTTATATGACCTGTTGAGGGTCTGAGTTTACACTCCTCACTCTAACTGTTATATATAGTTGAGCAATCTGATAGACAGGCACCTCGGTGTAACATATTCTGCTAACGTATTGGTACCCCGGCTGTGTTGAAATACTGTACAGCTCGTATGTTTGTATTGAGTGTTGACTCCCTGTATCTGTCTGCTCTTATCATGTCACATCTCGGGATGACTAAGACTAAGACGCCGTGTTTCTATTTCTGTACACTTGCACGCATTAGCATCAGAGCATTGTCTGCTCCTCTGTCTCTCTCTCTCTCCTCTCTGTGGTGTTCGGATGAGTAATGACACGTTTGATATTCGCGGAAAACTCTCAGTTGTAAAGAGTTCAGGTTTCATTTTGCATGTCAGCGTTTGAAGAGACTATTAGCGTTGTGTACCTTTGCGTTGGTGACAAAACAAAGGGTGTTACTTTTTTTGCTACAGTAAGTGTTCTCTTTTTGCAGATCACGCTAGAAATTTGAATTGCGGCTGCTCGCAGGCGGTTGATCTCACAGTCACCGTTGCTTTACATCATGGTGGGAAGATCAGATTTTTACAATTAGCATTTCTCACTTATCATCCTTTTAATACACGGTGCACTGTAATCTCCTCACCAGTGCACCTGGTGTACCCTGGAGAAATGGGCCTCCAAACAGACTCATTTGTTGCGACACATATGTTGCTGAGCCTGACACAGATGTGTCACTCCAGTACACAACAGGTATACCTGCTTCACGCATGACTTAGCCTGCATGCTCAATCAAGCAACAAAAGCATCTAACAGACTCGTGTGTATGCCTAGAAAACAGCATGCAAGGTGTTGGGATGCTACACTTTTGGGAATTCGATGAATGTGTTGATTAAAAAAATACACCGTTAGATTTTTATTCCCCTCCTTCTCTAATAGTAACAGTAAACATAATAGTAGCACTTGAGAAGGAGAAACATTGTTGTCAAAGTGGCTGTAAGTGTCTGACCCTCTCTCTAAAGGGTCTCCCTGTGTGTGATAAAGTGTTGCCTGATGGCTCTTTAACTGATTTAGAGGCCCTGCTCCAGTCGGGTCAGGTACTCTTAGACCACCCATCTGCTGCTGTCCCTGCGGTTTTCCTCCAGTCCTCCAAAAAATCATCTCATCAGCTCGGTCCACACTGGTTGCAGTCTTAAGTGAGTAACATAGACTATTTTGTGCTCTGTGGTTGTTCTCTTCTAGTGTTTCAGTCTCTGAGGGATTATTACACTCAAGCCAAATTTCTCATCCTGTCATTGAAAAATCAGCCACAATTTTTCACATGATTTCTCCTTTATTTCCCTTCTTTTTTTCTTCCAACATAATTTTCTGTGGCTTTAAAAAGCAAACAAAATAAACAAACAAACAAAGGAAAATCAGAGTGATGTTGATTCAAAAGGGGAAATACGCTCAGAGCATCGCATGCGTCTGAGACACAATCCTCTGGGTCTTAAATAGAAACAAAGGCAAGCTGTTTTTGGGTCTCTGTTAAGGAGACATCTCGCTAACAGGAGTTGGAGTCAGAACACAATAGTAAATAATAAAGAAAACCTCTCTTTAATGGTGGAAGCTTTCTTGTGGAACAGGATTTTCTCATTTTGTGGCGAACACACTACAGTACAATCATCTGGTTAAAGCAGCTGAGATCTGTAACTGTGTTGAAATTAGTTTACCTCATGGGCTCAGGTGTTTGCTTTTGTTCAGGCAGAAGGAATTTAGTGCTAAATGTTTCCCCGCAAGCTGGATGCATGGCCTCCTTGCTCCTCATACTTTAATTATCCCACACATCAACAGATCAAAGGGCAACCTGCAGAACAATTAATTGACGTCCTGATAGAGGTTGATCTTGAAGGAAAGAATCCCAATTTCAAATTTATTGCTCTTTTAAAGTTTGGATCTGGAGCAATATGATGCATTTGGCAAGGCTTTCAGCAATATTTCTATTATTGAATTTATTGAATCTTGCTGAATGATGAGGCTCTGCTGTTCTGCTGGATTCATCAAACATAAGCTGCCGCCTTGGAGAAACCCACACAACTTTGGTGCACTTTAGAATTTCACCACTTGGGGGCACAAATGAACAAGTAAGTAATGATAAACGTGCTAAAAGTATCACTGCCTACTGCTTATGCCATTAATTTTAGCCACTGCGATACTAACACTGCATTTCCATTAAATAACACTTCTATTTACCCTGATATTTAAATTCTCAATTGAAGCTCCCCTTTCGTTTCTTTGCAAAAGTTTGCAGTTAAGGACACACTAAGTCAGGTTGTTGTCCTTGGCAAGCAGCCCTGATAGATTGCCTTATTAGGTGTAATTATGCAGATTGCACTGCTGATAATTATAAAAGTGTAAACACATTCAGCAGGAACATTCCTTTTCACCATTGCAAATGAGAACAGAGGAGAGGTTCCATGCTGCCTACTTTTTAGCACCAGGTGGCTGCACCAAGTTATTGAGACTCTACAAGGTGAGAGCAACACAGTTGCCTAATATGTGCAGCATGTGTTTTGTATTTCAATTGCTTTTTACTACTATATAGGAACACAGCGTTATTTACAAGAGAGAAAGGAGGTATCCTCATCTGTCCTCCTGCCAGATGGCAGATCATCGTTTTCTTAGAGTATAATGTTGTAACAGTATGTGCCTGCTCTTATTGTTCTTCCTACATTTAAATTCAGATGATAACAGCCGTGCTTTAAAAGTGAGTATTCAACTCTCCGCATGTATTTCTATTAAAAACTGATTATATGAAATATTCAGGGAAATTGGAAAGGGCATATTATCCTCTGTGTCACGCTGGCTAAGTTGGCTTTCTTTGGGCATGAAACGGCTGCGTATTCCCTGTAAACCGTAAAGATCAGTTCAGCAGTGCTTGCAGATCCC
>VURO01007975.1:66537-78002 GCA_015108175.1 Pelvicachromis taeniatus
TATATATATATATATATATATACATACATATGTGTATCAGAATATTGTAAGAGCAAACATATTTTGTTCCTTTTGTATTGAACTTGAGTGTCATTGATTTATGTGGAAAGAAGAAGAAAATTACCATGGTCAGGATGTATGAAATTGAGTTGGAGTGTGATGCATTGTTTGTTTAGGGCTAGCCGTAATGAGGTTCAGACAGTATCAGCTCTGAGTAGCAGACATACCATTCATCACTGATAGACTCCCAGAGGTGATAGTCTTCTTTCCCAGAGATGGGTACTGTACTCAATACGCTGGATAACTAGGTTATCATGTTTTGTTTTGTACCAGTTGTTGAGAGCGAGTAGCTGATCTGACCAGTGGGAAAAGTGTTTAGTGTGTTAGAACTAGGAATCAGTGGTCAATAAGAAAACTGACTTCTTGGCCATTTTTATATCTAACTTTTATTGATGGATCACAGTTCCAATTTGAGCCGTGCCTGCCATATCTTCATTTGCCTACTTTGCCTATACTGAGTGTATACATTTGCCATCCTGTCAGAGTCATAGCCCATAGGTTTAGTCATGGTGGACTCAACCTTCACTTTCTTGATGAGTATGCGTTGTACTTAGACGTCTCAGGAGACCTCACCTAACACTCGTTCAATCAACAGTACCAGTAGTTTTAGCATTTCAAAGCTTGATGGTTTTATCAAAGTGGGTGAAGCAATTTAAGTGATTATAATCAATTTGAATGCTCTCCAGCTTCAGAGCTAAGGGTTGAAGGGATTAGAAGCACTGCTCTTCTGCGCTGGCACTGCTGCACCGAGCAAATGAATGGAAAGAAGAGAGAAGGAGAGAGAGAGAAGAAATAAAAGAAGAGCCATTGTAAAGAACAACTGACGTGAAGAAAGTGAAGAAAGCAAGAAAAAGAGAGCGAGGAGGGAGAAAGTTGATGGTGTCTGGTGTTGTCTCGCTGCCGGTGTGTTGTGAGCTTGTATAATATAATTACTCCCATGTCTCTGAGCTGATGTCATTCTGCGATAGTGCAAGGATGACAGTATCTTTGCTTCTCTGAGGCAGAAGAGATGATAGCTGCCCTGATAGGGATCTGAGTACATGTTCCTCTGCTCTAGTGGGAGCATAGGCAGTTATTGACCTGCGAATGAGGGAGCGAAGATTGCAGTCTTTTCATTCTCCTCCTCTTCTGATGTATGAGAACACAAACACCCTCTTTTTATTTATGTGTGCTTTAAGTCTTGAACCTACTTGCATCTTGTGTTACTCGTTTGCTCTCTTTCTCGATTATTCCCCTGTTTCCTTTCTTCCAACGCTTTGCTCTTTATGTCTGTTTGACCACTCTGCCTAACCCACCCCCAGCTCCCTCGTTGGTCTGCAGAGTCCATCCGAGCAGACAGAGTGGGCAGCCTTTTGTGCCTGCAGTGGTCTGTGTGGTTTTGGTGGTGACCAGGCTATGGATGGCATGAAGGGAAATGAGACCTGACTGTGCGTGCGGTAGGCAGCGAGAGGTCGGCTGAGTAATGTGTCCGGTTTCAGATTAGAGACTTGGAAGATGGAGAAAGAGAGAGAGAAAGAAAAAAAAGAGGCCCCCTTGTTTAACTCAAGGGTATGTCTGCTCCCCTCACATGCTTAGGTCCTGGATGAGTTTGAGTCAGTGAGCTCTTTACCCACAAGGCACATTGTGATTCATCATCAGCAGCATCTTTTTCTTCACATCTCCCTATTTCTTGTTCATCCTGTCTGTTTACACCTCTGGCTTTCTATTTCTAAAGGTAATTTTGGAAAATGAAAAGGACCAGATGAGTAGTTGGCTGGTCACTGTTCACTGCTGGTGTTTATCTATGGAACATCAAACAAGCATGATATAGAAAAGTAAACGTTTGGTACAGAAATGGATACAATATATCCAACATATAATTGTGACATTTTCCAGTCTGCACATACACTTTTTGACAGTAACATGTTACCATTGGTTGGTTATAGATGTGTCAAAAAATTTTGCAAGCTACTAATACCAATCTAGCTACTAGCATTGTTAACAGTCATAGGTGTGTGCAGTGGGCTTACAAAATTATGCAAACACGTGAAAGAAGCCTTTAATCCTCTAAATAGCACCCCTAACAGACACTATTAAATTGTCAGTGTGCACAACACAACCTGTAACATGTCAAGCACTAGCAACACACAACTAGCTTACCTAGTATACCAAGATAGCTTGTTAGCTCTGTAATTTGGCGGGAACTGAGACTGCCAAATAATGGCAGGTCTCTGCGGCGCTACATTTGCTACTAATATATAATGAGATAGTGTGAGTATGTAAAACTCTCTGCTCAACAAAAAGGAAGGAAGCACCCCCTTGTGGGGTTATTAAAAGTGTGCTTTATAGGTTTATTGTTTACTGAGCTGAATTCTCAAGGTGAAACACTATTAAATAAACACAATCAAGCAACAACAAAAAAAGCCCCTATCAAAAAATACAACTGGTGATGAAATCATCCAATTACAAATAGCCGATATATTTATCCAATAGCACAACTCTAGTGCAACACTAACAGGCTGAAACAGGCCTATGAAATCACAGGGGCAGATATATTATTTGAAACATTCTCGTGTGGGCATGAGAAGAAAAGGACATTAATTATTTAAAATGATCAGCACAATTTTCAGATGTATAATAGGGATAAAAGTGAGAAAGATGGTAAGTTACATCATTCTTTTAGGATGCTTGAAATAGTGTCGTTTCCACATTACCATTTCTGAGCTATTGCTGACTATTGGCTAGCATTAACTGCTAACGGAAGACAGGGAGTGTGGAGGAGTGATGCAGCTGTAGAGCAGGTCAAGGTGTTAAAGATGCTAATGAAGCAGCTTATATGGTTTCCTTCATTTTGTTCTGATTGACTCTTTAAATGCCTATCCATCTCCTAGGGGGGAGACACAAGAAAGGGAAAAAAAAAATGAGAAATGGGAATAAATAAAGTGAAGATCAAGAATGCAAAAGCCCACTTTTTTTTTATTTATCTAATCTGAATTGAGTTCAGTCACCCCAGAGAAACCTCATTCTCTGTCATCATAATGAGGCAGCAGCTATCTCTGTGCCAGTCAAGCCTGCATATACACACACATGCACTCAGATATGCACGCTGCATACACTGCTCACACAAAGAGCAACCCTCTACAAAATCGTCTTTCATCTCTTTGATCACTTCGAATCACTGTCACAACCAAGTGCGAATGTGGGTAGTTAAAGCAATATGCAAATGTGCACATGGGAAAACCTTCATTTATAAAGTGTATCATATCATTGATTAGAATTTAAAATAGATCATTAAATGCCATTGACATTCAATTGTACAGCAATAACTCCTTTATTAATGAACTAATTGGTTGTGGATGTTGAACTCTTCCAACCTGTAAGTCCTCAACCACATGAGATGTTGCAGAGGATGGGTTATTCTGGAGGCCAGCTTTCAGAAGTCAGAATTGCCACTGATCACTACATTGATTATATAACTTCGAAGTATAACTCAACTTTTACACAGTTGCTTTGGAAGAAAAAAAAAAACACCCTTTGCTTCCTTTCTATGTGGGTGGATTGATTGACAACGTTCAAATTATCCTTAGCTTACCACATCATTACCTAACAACTTTAAAGTCTCGTATGTTGACTCCAAGATAGTCTTTAAATAAAAAAAAAACAAAATGAATGGCTGCCCTGTGTCACAATAGGAGACCTCCGTAAGAACCAGCCATGTCATAACTATTCTTCTTTTTGCAATTTACAATTGCTCACCTGAAGCAGAGTGGCAACAGAAAGAAAGCTGCCCCCTAATCCACTCTAATAGGATTGTGTGGGATTTCACCTTCCTCATTGCTCCTTCCATCTCTTAGAGCCTCGGGCCTGCTGGCAAGGACTGATAAAAACACGCCTGCCTAACACCTAAGTGCAAGCTAATATTAGCATATATTTTGCACCACAGTGTAGAAATACAATGCATACCCACGCATATTTTTTTTCCTTCTGTTTATATATTTATTTGTTGGTAGATACATGGCAATGGTGTGAGATAGAGGACAGCACAGCTCTCTTATGTAGGTGCTTCTACATTGGCTGTTGATAAGGGGGAGGCAGAGCTGTATATGCATCTCAAACACAGTATGCTGCACGGCCAAACTCCCTCTAACTCATCGACACATGCGCTGTTTATTTCTGGCGGTCTGTTTCTCCTGATCTTTTACAGATTAATTTTATTGTGCGGCATCATTTCCATAAGATATGCATCTAATTAAATAATATCGCTCCACTTAGTGAGCTTACTTACAAAGTTAGACTACTCAGTAACAGGAAAAGCAGATGTTTAATCCAGCAATTAAGGCCAAGGCGTGCTAGCTGTCTCATGGGTGCAGCTTACAAAAAGAGTAAACAGTAAAAAAAAAGAAAGCAGAAGCAGTGTCATGCAGGGACGACATAAAAATCAGATACATTAACATCTGAAATAGGAATGATTTGTGGTATTACATAAAAACAAACATCTCTTTTTTACTCAAATATTTACCTCTGCACTTCATTGGCAGATTTATGGATGCACGTTGTGCCTTGTTTGTACCAAATCAAACACGTTCAACAGTATCTGGTAGTGTTCACGATCCACTTACAAAGTGTGAGATGTACTGCACATACACATTGCCTCAAGCTAAACCGTGCCTTGAAAAATAGTAAAGGCTTTGGAGGATGCTGATGTTTTATGTGCAGATGCGGAGATGTTTATTAAACATCTCTGCTGCATCTCTATAAAAACCATATTGCGGCACACTCATTTTGTAATTATGTAGGTATACAGTATTTCTGTATCATTTGCATTCATGGAGCACCGCTAAAGTTGGAATATGCTCAGTAGTGCACAGTAGGTCTGTCTGCTCTTAAAGCAATTTTCTTGTAAGAGAAGTATTTGTGCTGATGCAGTTTGGGCTGCATATGGTGATGGACCGCCAGAGTTGTCTCTAGTCTCAGATCAGAGCTTTGGCCCCGGACTGTGTTTTCTGCCTCACTTCCACTGTGTAATTATCCCCCACACTTGTCTTTTTCAGTAATTAGAACTGCAGTCATACTCCACATCTGCTGGCTCCCTAATAGAGAAGACAACAGCTTCTAGAGACCATTTGGAAGCTGTGATGTTTGGTACATGCTACCACACAGACACACTGAAACTAAATAATGCACTGATGTCTGATGGCACACAATCAGTCAAACAAGCTTTTAACCGGGAATGAAAAAGCCGAAAATCGACTGATGCTCGAGTTTCCTTAAGTCTGACTTTGATATGTCTGTTGGCTGGCGAACAAATTAAACACTGGATGCAGAAAAATCTAATCAACAAATTGCTGGCAATCAAAATGGCTGACCTGAACAGAGAGAAAGGGAGCATTGTGTCTGAGGAGCAAATGAGGCAAGTGATGATGAGAGAGTAAATTAGAAGCTGTCGATACTGTGAGACACTTCTATCAGAGCCAAGGCTGTTGGCGGGGGAGGCAGATATGCAGCTGGTCAGGGTAACAAAGGGCCCGTTTGGTGTATTGCTCCATTAAGACACTGGGTCTTGTCAGCTCTGCCTGGATGGGCCATTCTGCCCCACAAGGCAGGGGCTCATGTATCACTTAGGACTTAGGGGAAGTGGGGTTGGCAGAGGAGGGGAGCAGAAGGGTGTGAGTGACACTGGTCGACTGAGCATTCATGGCATAATGTTAGCAGCCCAAGGGGTAGAATTTTACCTCTACCCTGAATTGATGGTCCTCTGCCATGAAGAGCGAGGGCGGGTTTGTATGGCTACCCTAGGGCCCTGTCATGATGAGGTGAAGGCTTATCTCTTCAGAGCAATATGAAGATAAAATATGGTAAAGCGCTTCTATGGAAAGAAGGAAGGGGACATTTCATGTAGATTTCTAGAGTTTGTGTCTAGGTGGAAACAGTTTAGAGCTGTTGATGTCAGAGTTTGACAATATCAACACGTGGCACACGTGCCAAATGACTTATTAGTCACTTAAATCGTTTTTAATTTCTCCCATTAAATTCCTCAATGGTTTGGCTTCGCTGTATGAAATAGAAACTAATAAGCTAATAATAAGAATTCAAGGAGTGTCAGTTTGTCACTGTTGGTTTCAGTCACACTGTCATATCAAATTAATTTTACCAGGTGTAGTGTTTGTAGACCAGTACCATATAGCTACCATATTGCTATATTTGGATTCCAGTTATCGCTATATGGTACTAATTTGGTTAGTGACTCTCTGGAAAAATGTGAACGCCTTCACTGGTTGACGAGCGGTTGCTATGAGAAATCGGTCACAAAGAGGATACTGCAACAAGAACGCTGTGATAGCTTTGATGATTAGCAGATTCTCTATGAATCTGACCCTCTATGCTTCCTGTACACAGGGGGTCAGATTGTTGAGATTGTTGGGGTTTTCTCTGTTGTAAGGTCTTTACCTTACAACATATACTTCCATTGTAGTTTGTGTGCTTTTGCATTCTGCTATTCGCTGGCGTTTCTTTTCTTTTTTTAAGGAAGTTTGACCTCTCAGGGCCACCGTACAACCCTGCTTTTAAATCATTACTTTTCATGAATCTCTCTCTGTTTCCCCTCCCTTTTTCCTCTTTGGTGTGGTCGCTTTGTACTGTACTCGCCTTGAGGTCTGGCTTAAGTGCTACTCTCTCCTCATGTTTATTAGGTTTTGTTGCTTGTATGATTTTGGAGCCTGCATCTCATACCCTCTAACAAGGATGACCAATCATGGGGGCAAGCAGCAATGCCCCACTTTTAGTCTCCACTTAATTTAATTACATCAAATTAGCAAAGCAGAGAGGGGGTGGGGGTGGTGGGGGTGGTGGAGGGAGAGGCTTAATCCTTTGCAGCTTATGAAGGCAGGTTGGACACTTTCAGCTGTCCCATGTGGAATTGCTGCTTTGGGATTGTCTTCATTAGAAGGGGCTTAAGGCTCATAGGTCACTGAATATTGTTAAAATAATACTGTAGAAATTGACTAATTAGAATATGTGCCTAGTCTAGTCTAAAGACTAAGGTGGCTGCGTTAGGACTTTATATTCTTTCTTTCTAATGTATTCTGGTATTATATCCTCTTTGTTTTGCCTTTGTGTCACTTATAATTTGTCAAACAATTTTAAGTGTGAAAAATAAGTGCATTTATTATCATCAATAAAACATCAGAACATCAGATTTGCTGTTACTGCAGTAGTCTAATCCATGTAAGCAGTAAAGTATGCTGTATCAGCATAGGTCAATATTATATCTCAATCCCAAACAGTAGATATAAGTGAATCCACTATTGGCCAGTGGTGAAGATTAGTCTCTGGGCAATGAACCGTAAAAGTTGATATCGACCGTGCTGTATATATGCCAATGTGCCCAGACTTATTAAGCCAACACAAAATAAGCAGGCAGTCTGTACTCTGGGTTGATTTAGCACCTCTGTCCTCTCTGCTTTCTGCTGACTGCAAAGAGAATAGCTTAGCTCCAGCCTTCTGATAAAGACTGAAGGAAGGATTTATCACTTAAAAAAGAAGACAAAAAAAAGCGAATCTTTGAAAGAAGCAGAGTGGAGTGTGGCGGAGTGTGCAGTATGCAGTTTCCCTTTACGGGAGTGCAGCAGTTGTAGACTGGCAGATTGCTCAACAACCACTTCATGCAAACACTATAAATGTTTTGGCTCTACACTAGCAAAACTGGAGTAAATTGATTAGGTGTCCTTGCTGTGCTATAATCCAGAGGTTTTTTTATCTGGCTGAGCACATCTTAGCTCATCGTGTTAAAATTAGAAATGGTCGCATTGCAAGTTGGTTTTGCTGTTGTTTCAGTTGTGCCTTGCGCAGGATTGCTCCTGCTTCAGCCTATGATGAAATCTTTTCACATGCCTGCTGATTCTGTTCTAACTGTCTATCCTATTATAAGGGAAGCAGTTGTTTGTGCTGAGAGAGGATTAAGACAAGTCAACAATCCATAGTCTTTTTAGTCTCCCAAAGGGCTGCTCACACACCAGTGAAGATAGAGAAAGGCTTTTTTTTTTCCAGGATCAGCGCTTGAGAGCGAGGTTTAAATTGTTGAAAGGACCTTGCTATTCCGCAATGGAACAATGAACAGATACCGAAATAGAGACAGGGGTTGCGGTCGGCTACGGGCATCTCATTGCATCCAGTGTACCTCCTTTTCCAGATCTCAGTGTCCATCTGAATTTCCTTCACTTCTCCCCGAAAGACGGACAACCTGAGGGTGTGCTGTAACTGCCCACTCCAAATAATTGGAAAAACAATTGCTCTAATTTTTTCAGACTTCCTTTTGTTCACTGCACTTGATTTTCACCAACACAGAGAAGCTGCCAGTCAAAGGTGACAGGCAATTAATCACCTTACATGCCAAAGTTACATCAAGCACAAAGATGATAAACGACAGGAGGGTCTGTTTCCTGTTGGTGTCTTTTTTTTCCTTCTTCTTTGAGTTCTTTTTTTTCATGCAGTTTAAAAAAATATTTTCTAGTTATAAGATACTCTAATTTAGCAAAGACAAAGCCCATACAGGAAAAATATATCAACTAACAACTACTCTGTTAAATTGGTCTTTAGCACTTAAAATATATAAATAAATGCTTCTCTAAAATTAACAGAAACCTATACTGGAAGAACTAAAATTAGAAGAAAAAAGTAGAAAATGTTTTTCTTTGCATTGCAGACAAAGGTTAAGCAAAAGCTATCTTGCCTGTATTGCTTTAATATAAGCTTGACACGAGACGGCATCTGCCATTCTTGCCTTTGAGCAAAAGCTCTTTGTTTTTCTATGATATTTTCATTTAAAATGGTTGTGTCATGTCTGAAAAACCTAACGGAGATGAGAGGAAACCTTCACAGTTCACATATGGCATTTGTGGATGTCGACAGGGAAAATACTACACTAGTGGTAGATGTGGTTTTCACCACTCGTCAGAGCAGAGTGCGTTCTGACAAATCCAATGTACAGTACAAAAGGGATTCACAAAAAAAAAGCTCTCTCAAGAGAAAACTCACGTCCTTGTGCAAAAGGTCCAAAATTGCCCCAAGCAAATTTATGGCACTAAATTTAATTATTGTTGGAAGAGATAGTATTGGGGTATTGTGCTGTTCTGGTGCTAAAAGCTTCATTGCAAAATGAAAGAAATGGTTCAATGACATTAGGTGAAGAACCAATTGAACTAGCAGGGAGCTCCAGGGATGGTGTGGCTGAGAGAAACATGAGTATATCTTTTTTTTCTTTCAGTACAGCTACATGTAGCTATGCATGGAGTGGACAAAAAGAAGATTTTTCCTGTCAGATTATCCTAAAAAATTACCTTACATACCTGTAGAAGGACTCGGTAAATGTATGAAAAGGATACATGGAAGCACTGTGCACATGACTCAATAAAGTGGAAATGTGACTGCAGTATCCCACACACCACCGTTGATACAGACTCAGAAGGTGTCTAGGACAAGAAACCGCCATGGTTCCTCTCCTCTAGAGCAGTTAAGTTCACAGCGTGTCACAAGAACAGCAAACAGCCACAGACAAGAAAAACCTTGACAGAAATGCCACCGTGCCAACACAAAGTCTTATAATGCACCAGCAGGAGAACATAGTGCTTACATTATATGAGTACCCACAGAGACATCTTCTGGTATACATATGCTAAGTTTTGCATTTACATCAGAAGCAACAAATAATAAAGAGTATGAAGGAAATAGGTGTAAAAATGCATACATATACACACTGACAGTGATGTAATAGGAACAGTCACTGCTGGAGCTCAACAGACAAAGAAAAGATCAATACAGTAATATAAAATCAACAAAAAATAACATACAGCCTTAAAGTGGTGTAAAAAAAAAAAGGTGAAATAAACATGAGGAAATATTTTGGACTAAAATGTAACTGAAATATATCAAACCAAAGGTTTATTTATTTAAATAATACATCATTAAAGAAACTATGCTTGGTATAAATTCAAGTAAATTTCATTTAATCAGATTCCTTTAAATTTAATAGTTTGCATTCTACTTATGTAACAAAAGTACATGGAAGATTCAATTAAATTAACATGTCAGCAGGATATATTTTATATAAATAAGATAACATTGTTGTTTTCACCAATAAGTGTAAAGCAACAATATATTCCTTCAATAAATACACTTGAAACAGGATTTTGTTACTGTACTTTCCATCTTTTTTCTTTTTCAAACTTTCTAAATGAAAGTTTAGAAAGTGCTCTTCTTTCATCATCGAAAGATGGATCCATATGCATTTAAATAACAGGAAGTGATAGAAAAAATCGAAAGATTCTCTTGAACAACCGTCACAATAACACCCACATAAAACCAAAGTATAAATGTTAAAGGTTCTTAATACAAATGCTATGTCCAGCATATCTTTGTCCCACTGAAGTACATAAGTCGAGCAAACAGGAAAAAAATATAATTGTAGTTTAGACACATAATCCATTGACATTTAAATCACCAAATCATGTTTCCTTTCCTTCTTCTGTTTATATCACAAGAGCTCTGAATGATATTTGATCCATTTTGTCTGCTGCTATAAATAAAATGATATCAGGGATAAAATAAGAATCGATTGACTGATAGATATGAGGTATCGGCATCATTATTTTGGATCATGGAGTGTGATGTGCCATTTAATTATACGCTGAAGCCGTGTGAATGGTGCCCCTGCTCGACTGTCTTTGCAATTCGCAGCTTTGTAATTGCTGCCAAGTTAGAACATGCAGCTGAAAAGATATTTAATTAGCTATGCTTTTGAAAGGTTCTGTTCATAACCTCACAGTCTATTTACCACTTCATCTCCTCAACTACTAGACCATTTAATTGTCCTAAAAGGTAAAATAGAGTGAGAGAAAAGGAGATCAGGAGGGGCTTGTTGTCTCACAGTTTTCCTGCATGGCACTAAATCTTCAGGAGCATTGATCAGAGATAGGGCCTTCACCAGATACCGATAGTGTCGGATTGGCTAAAAGTGTCCTCATAAATCGTGGTAATGATTTCTGTGAAAACTGAAATGGTAAACCAATACACATCATTAAGCTTCTTTTAATAGTACTCCTCCCAGGAGGGTGAGCACACCCCAGATACACTCGAATGATGTTACTCTGAATGTAAATGAGTTTTGTCCTTTGTCATGGTTTGTGATGTTTAACCTGCTGCTCACACGCTGATTTCCTGTTACATTCAGAAACAAGTGAGAGTGTGTCATAGAGCTTATAGATCTCATTAAGGGTCTTTTACCGTTTAAATAAATTTTGATGCAGTGTATGGTAAATGTAGATATAAAAAAATATAATAAAAATATAAAAAATAGATATATATCTATTTTTATAAATAAATGATGTAACAGCTGTTTAACAAAAAAAAAAAAAAAAAAAACATTGTGGTTT
>VURO01007975.1:86295-96670 GCA_015108175.1 Pelvicachromis taeniatus
CTTCTAATTGCATGCATCGCTTTAAAAAAAAAAAAAAACAGGCAATGAAGGCACGCTGGCTAAGACAGCAACACTGTGAAGTTAATATATTCCACGGAGCAGAGAGGATGGTGGAGAAATAATGACTTCTCTAGTGGAGCATTGCTCCCTTCGGTCCTCCTTTAGCTGACTACCAGAAAGGGGGTTCTTTCTCTGATGGAAGACACCTTTAATTGCAGTTTCAACTCCTGCTCTCTACCCTATTAATCATGTAAAATGGCTTGAGAAGAGCGACTACCTTGCACACTGTCTGAGCATCTCAGTTTCGAGTGGGAAAACGTCAACTTTTATATGTTCTTTTGGAGTTCACATTACTTATAAAGTTCTGATTATTCACAATTGTGTGCTTCATTAGATGAACACTGCACTTTCACATTCGGTGCTATGAGACTGTTACCTGGGAGAGGTGCTGCAGGTCTCAGGAGAGAGCCTGTGTCACGCCATTCCCCGTGCTCCTATTAAAACACATGTCCAGGGACGGGATCTTATTCTCATCCACGGTCGTGTTAAGGTCTCACACCCAGTAATTACCTCTCCGGCGTGCTATGCGCAGACATAGAACACAGCCGCATGCAATACCCCCAGGATTTCTCAGTATACAGCTTTCCTGCATCGCTTCCCCAGTCAGTGCATATCAATCATTAGCAGAGGTCTCGAGCAGCTGATAGTTGGACCAACTGGAGCTGGAGAAGACATGAACGCGCTCATGTCAACATGTGTGCAGGCGTGTGTGATTCCATGTCCATCTAAAGGTTTTAAAATCATTTTCATATGTTGGGTGCTTTTAGTGTTTGAACAGCCGTTACTTTAACTGTTGTTGCCATAGCAACAATTCCAACATAGTCTGCTGGACTTCCATGGAGAAAGTGTTCATTTTAAGCCGATTTAAAGATAAATAGATTACATTATTTCAAATGTAAAACTTCAATATACCATTTCTGCTATTTTAAATGCACAAATGCAAACTATACGTGCATGCAGTGCTTCTCTGTGACGTTACATAAAATCAAGACTGTATATAAAAGATGTTGCCATCGAGATTCCACCCGTTGCTTTGCACATCTTGAATTCGAAGCCTCTGTGCTTCTTATTCACTAACACTAGCAGAATTGGTTAACGAGATGCATCCTCGGCTGTGAATCACACAACACAGTCACTGGAGCACAGAGTTATTGGATGTGATGTACTATTTTACATTTTTATTTTTAAAAATAATTTCTTTTAAAATGCTCCTCAAGGCGTCAGCATCACAAACGCAGTTGACAGGTCCTCCTCAAATTGGAGGTGGTGAAGTCTGGCAGATAGCTGCCTGCTACAGACACCTGTGTCTGCATGCAGCTGCCAGTCAACACTGCTAACTTTAAGCCTTAAGAAAGTTTGGATGAGTTAAGAAGTAAAAAAAAAAAAAGAAAGCCACCAAGCTATTGAGACCATTTTTGATGGTTTTCCTTTTTTCCTCCCTTTAAAAGAAAAAGCAGACTGAATGAGCCTTTGAGGTCCAGATTTTACTCCCATGTCACATATCATAATATCATAATTGACTTACTTTTGGGCGATGCCTCAAGTGGTTACTGACAGAACTGCATTTTCCCTGAATAGAATATGTCAAAATTAAACTAAGTGCGTTTTTACGAAAAACGTCATCAAAATACAAATGTGTTTCCCATGACATTATTCATCATTTAACTGTCATGATCTAACAAGCAGAGGGTAGGAGAAAACACATTCATGACAAGATTTTACTTCCCACGGTTTGTGTTGACACGAGTCACTCTTAATTCTACAGTTACCCCGCCTCACTGGGACAACATCTTAAGACAGCCTTAGCTGCCAACCTGCTCCACATTAATCAGAATCAGCAAAAACCAACAGAGCATGTAATTTGAGGCTCGTCAGCGCAATGCGACAGATGGCAAAAGGCCAACGTTTCATTTTCAGCCTGCTTGACCACCTTGTTTTCAAGATTCATTCCATTTTATATTGTGGAGGTTTCCCTGCATTCTCACCACTCATATTTATGGGATCTTGTGATAAAAGCCTGAATAGCAGGAATCACAGAACCAGCCCTCACAGCCTAACTCCTCTCCTTGCTTTCCCTTTGTGTGACCAAGTGTCAGTGAAACCAGAACTGCCATTTGCTTGTCAGTATGTTTGGCAGGTTGCAGCGCAGTCTGTGGCAAAGCTAGGCTAATGGCACTGTAATAGTGAATTAACTGCTGACCGTAATGAGGAGATAGCACTGAAAGGACTGAAATGAATCATTTACTGCTGATTCACTCTTCCCAACATGAATAGGGAGGAGATGGCAGTAAGAAAGTGCAATGCCTAATAACCCATGCTCTGCATATATTTAGCATGCAGATTTTGAGCCTTAATTGTTAAAGTGGCAATGAGCAGTGTTATTAGTATGGTAATACACTGGTAAATATGGCATTGATTTTTATGTTGGCTGTGACCGATTGAAGCAAAAGCATGTACGCGAGAGTGAATGGCCGCCTATCTCTTTTAGTCATAGATGGGACATCCACTCTGCTCGGATGATGTACCTGACCTCAAAGAATCAAATCTCATCATCTCCATATTGAGAAGAGACAGCGCTAGAATTGCCATTACTCATCTTTCAATTCCAATCATTTCTCAATTTGTTCAAGCTCTTTGCCACTACAAAGCCAAGTGGTCCATGAAGAGGAATGAATGTGTGTGTGTGTGTGTGTGTGAGAGAGAGAGAGAGAGAGAGACAGAGAGACAGAGAGCGATGAAGATCTGTGTGTATGTGTATTTGAGAGGGCAGGACAATAATGTGTCTTCACTTTTATTAGTGTAACAAATCACAGTGAGCACAGCTTGTCATCCTCAAAGCTGTACATCAATATGTTCTAGGCTTGCCTCATACAGAACAATATTGCCATGGCTAACATGGGGTAAATTTGATTTCATCGTCAATGTTACACTGTTAGCCATGTTCGCTTTTTGGGGAGTTACAAGGTTAGGAGCGTCAACATTGTGTTTGTTTTTATCTGTTTCAAACACTTTTTGATTGGCTCAGCGATTCTCTGAAGTTCTCACTGAACACATTTGTGCAGAGCATTGAGGCTGCTTAGCCTCAAACGTTGCTCAGATTTTACTTAGTTTAAAAGTAATTTTAAAAAACTAAAAGTCAAATCTCAGTATGCTTGAGCATGGATTTTTTTGTGTGTTTTGTTTCTTTTTTTGGAGTGCCACAGCATAGAGTCACCATAGTTGTTGACTTCTGACACAGCTGGCCCCGGCCTCCGGGTGAGATAAAAATAGCCTTACTCTTTCTTGCTCCATTACAGTGAGCTGTATCTCAGCGTCCCCAAACTATCACATGTCGAGCTTAGTTTTATAAGAAGTACATTGTTATTTTTTAATATTTGATTGCCTCGTTTCAGCAAGTAAATCACTGAATATAATCTGAACAGTAACAGATGATGAAGCATAAATAGGGATAGTGTGAATAAATTAAATAACTGCAGCACTGCATTAGTGTTTTCGAGGGTTTTTTTCCCCCATTTTGACAAGCAATATAAAACTCTCTGAGGAATGACTTAACATGGAGTGAGAATAGCTGTTTCCTGTTGTCATTACACTTGTGCTAGTGGCTGTATGATTTCATTGTTAGAACTTCATTAAACAAAAAGCAAGGGAAATTAAAGCTTCAAGACAAGTCAAGGGAAATGTATTTCTTGAAGCATACACAAGCATGTTTGTACGCACTCTTAAAGATGTTGCCACCCTTCCACTGGATGCCCCTTTAAGTCCACTTATGTTAACTGAGGTTGAAGCACAAGTAAGGCAATTTGGACCGGGCCAAGTCTAAAATTACTTATACGATTACTTACACATATCCCTGGCAAAGACAAATCTTCTCTGCTAATTATTCCATAATTGTTGTCGGTGCCCTGTTGTTGATGGCTTCCATGGTGCTTTGTGTGGGGCTGCATGGAATATTTAACAGACAGCTTGCCTTGTTCCGGTCAACTTAATTACCTTTTTTTTTTTTTTTTTTTTCACTGCGGCACTGTTCTTCTCTTCAGCCTCTTTGTGTTTTCACACACATGAGTATAATTCACATATAAGCATGCTGTTTTTAGTTATGTGCTGCTGTGGAAACATTTTGCAGCATGGCACAGTAGGCAGAGTGGCGTGCGCTATTAGTAGTTTAGTTCAGATAACTGTAGCCTTGAATTATTGTATTCCCCTTTCTATTTCATATATATATTATTTTGTTTTCTTTGTCTGAAGAGAATGTCTTGGATGTGCCAAGAACACAAAAATTATCCTCCTTTGTTACAGTTTGCTTTCGCCAGTAAGCCGCACAGGCTCATAAAACATTTAGAGTGAATGAGCAGCAGGAAGCTATAGATTGAAACAGATCTTTTGGACATATGGAAATCAGCATAAATGAAACCAAACTTGACTGGGGTTAGTGTGGTGGGGGAACCGTATCCGCTCTTAAAATGTCTCAGACCTCTGAGGGAGCAACCACATTGTCAGCAGAAACACTCATCTTCCTCTTGTCCCCTGTTTTCATTTATGAATAATGGATTTAGTGGCCCTTCCTATATCCTCTATTGCTGCCGGTCAATATTACTAAAGACTAACCTGGAAACACAGCTATTGTAATTTCAGGTGTATATGCTGAGGAGCACTTGACATTCAAGTTAAATATTGCAAGACGGATGTGTATTTTCTTCATTGCTATTGCTTTTAGGGCAGACTGTCTGGCCACTGCCTTCTATTGTCTTCCAGCTATAAGAGTGTAATGTTGCAGACAGGAATTCTAAGTGAGCCTCTGGTCATAGATAGTTTATACCACAGCCTCATCAAAGGAAAATTTGTATGTGTGCGTGTGTCTGTATGTGCGCGAGTGCGCGTGAATGAATATCATTCTCGGCTGCCTCCCCGCTATAATAAGAGGTGCTGTGCAGTGAGGGCTGCTGGTGCGAGAGCAAACAATCCATGACGTGTCAGCAGCCTACATGTGCAGCGCACCTCATACAGGGAGATCAAACAGACAGGCACATGTTGTTCCTTTGTCCTCTTCCATCCCTCAGGTAAGCACACGAGGTTGAGCAGGGCACCCCTGGATTTGTGGCCTCATTCTGCTCAGTTTATCAGCCGTGCAGCATGCCTTACCTCGGGAGAAAAGAGAGGCACTGCGCAGAGAGAAGGCTGGGATTTGTTTATGTTGCAGTAAATGTTGCACTATCGAAGAGGTGCTAAACTTTATGGCCGGTTTTGCGGGTCTTCTAAGTAGTTGGTATGAGTGATGATTTGGTTTGCTTTTTCCCAGAAGGGCGAAGCAAACACCTTGACAACAGTAATTAAAAGTGTATGTGAGGCCTAAATCATTTTCTTCTCTCCTTCTCCTCCCTTCACTTGGCCTAATAAATCAGTTATGCTTGAAGTGTCTCCCTCTCCTTAACTCTTTATTTCACTTGTGCATTTTGTGAAATGGCCTCGTGTCTGACAAGGAGGTGTTATAAAAGATGTGGAAAATTGTTGTGGGAATTCTATGTCTCTGCTGGATCCAGACTGCGCTTAACACTTGAAGTCAAAGCTTTAATGTGGCTTCAGCACAGAAGCATTACAACATCTGATCAGGTATAAAGCTAAAGCGTTTAAAGTGTATACAGTATTGCTGAGAGTCACTATGAATTATGTGTTGTGTAGTTGATCTTCTAATTGTGGTATGAGAGCCATCCGTACATCCGTCCATCCATCCAGCCAGCCAGCCAGCCAGCCAGCCAGCCAGCCAGCCAGCCAGCCAGCCAGCCAGCCAGCCAGCCAGCCAGCCAGCCAGCCATTTTCTTCTGTTGTCCTATTCAGGGTTGGTGGGGCTTTGGATCTTGGGGAAAAAAACAAAACGAAGGCGCTGTCAGCTCTCTATAGAATACAAACATAACATGTTTATCATGAGGCCAGTTGAGAAGAAAAACCCAGTCAGCTGGAGATGTCACCCAAGTGATGCCTCAGAGTACAAAGCATAAAAAAGTCACCCTAATCAATGCGATATCCATCTATGCCCACTCTTTAACCCATGTAGTCATTTCTGTGGCAATTACAGGCCAGAATGCTGTTGTTATTTATATGAAAATGTAACTGCTATTGAGTGCCAGTGTCGCCCACCACGCTTCTTTAGTCAGTAGCAGCACAAATCAATGGCCAGCCAGTCAGCCAGTCTGTGTGTGTTTGTTTTTAAATCCATAAACATCCACTCAATAAACTCGCAAACCTTGGTCATTGCAGCCATTATTATGGTATTTCCAAGCTGGAAGTAATTGTATAATCATTACCACTTCATGAAATCGTAATAGGTGCTGCAGATTAGAGACAAAGTAATGGCATGAGCCAGGAACTTGTGACTCCATCACTATTAAACAGATGGCAATGAAAAGTTTCTTTGTGTCCACACACAGCACAGGCCAAGACCTGTTTTTATAGTTTACTTTCATCCATTACATCTGTAATGTTTACCCTTGTTAGTCTGGCAGCAGCCACACACACGGTTTACATGTCATTAACAACCATGGCTCACATTTAAAAAGGCACAAAGCGATACAGTTTTAAAGGATGTGGCCACTCGCTGTCTCTGTTATTATCAAAAATTTAAGCTGCACAGTTGCGTTGGAAAACGTCACCGCGTGTGTCCGAAGTGCAGGGTTGACATTTTATAAAAGGTTTGATATCTCTTAGCCCCACTGGGGATTTCCTAGCACACCCTGGGAAGAGGAGAAGGCAGTGGCGGGAGGAGAGAAGCAGCAGCGAACCTAGTCACACATCCGGCCTTATCGGCCTGTCGTATTATTTCACCACAAAGAACCACAGAGGCCTTATCTTGCAGCCATCTTCCCGATAAGGTCTGCTGCAGCAAACAAAAATAAAAGACAAAAAGGAGGGTGTGAGAGAACAAAATAACAAAAGCGGAGCAATGTTCCTTCGATGTGTTGGTCTTTTATTACCTTTTCCCTGCAAGATGACTGATAAAAAGCCAAAGACAATGAAGGAAGGAAAGGCATGAGATAAGTGGAGCAAAAAGAAAGGATAAAAAACTGAAAAGATAAAGAATAAGGACTGTGTCAGGAAAAGCCTGATGTTGGCGCAGGGGGGATGAAGGGGATAAGATGAAACAAGGGAGGTAGAAGGATTAAGTCTGAAAAAGGACTCGAGCGCACATACACACGCCACGAGCTCTCATCCGGCCTACTAGACTGCATTTGTGCTTTGGAACATCTACTGACAGGTTGTCAGATACAGGTCGGTCATAAACTCAGCGACTGTTGTTGTATCTGACACTCTTACACGCATGTGCATGAACGGAGGAGTGTGTGTCCTCCTCACTGTCCGTAGTTCTGTGAAACGTGTCACTGTATCATCATCATAGCCAGAGATTCATGCAAGATCTAAACTTGCGCAGACACCAACAATGGGAGATGAGGCATGTCACTGCTGCACAGACATGACTTCATTTTTTTTTCATAGGTCTTTACTTAAGTAGATGATGGAGCAGTTAACAGCATGAGTGAGCAAAACAGTTCAGGAGCAGCATCTTATACCGCCTTACTCATACCTCCCTGCCTCAACTCAGCTCAGTTTTTCAGTTTCAATACAGAAGTCCAGCTAATTCTAATGCACGGTATTAATCATCATTGCAGCAGTACCCACCACTCTTCTCTGATCCCTTCTTCTGTTATGAACCACGACTACAGGGTAAAGCTGAGTCAGGAATGGCCCGGATCAGTACTTGTAGCATATGGCGAGAGCTACGTCGGCCCAGTTGTTGTGACACATTGTTGGAACAGTTACAGCGTGAAAGGACTTCACTACACTTCAGTGCCCAGTGTCCTTTGTGACCGCCATGATAATGGGTACTTGTTTAACTTTCACAAAGACAATGACTGCATTGACAGAAAAGACCTTCATAAAGCTTGGCCAGTTTTTAGAAAGTCGGTTTAACTGCCCAGACTTGGGTGTCGAACACTCTTGTCCCAAATCTCTGAAACTTGATAGCACCACAACTAATTTCAGTGTGCACACAGGGCCTTTCTTTCACTGATGTATTTTGCGACACGCTGTTTGAATTGCTGCAATTTAATTTTGTTTACTTGTCAGATATAATTGCTGTCACTGAAATTTCATGGATTCTCTCACCACTTTCCAAATTGTTGTCAAATTCAAATGTACTATTTCTGGCTTGCTGGAAATTGAAATATTTGCTCCTGCTGCTCAAGTGTGCTAATCATGGTCAGAAGGCTTGTAAAGAGCCTTTAACTAAGGGCTATGGTCTTTAAAAAATAATTCTTAATACTATTAATTACCGTATATCTTATAATAGTATCCCGGGCGTATATTCAAAAAATTATTCGGCCGGCCCAGTGTTTAAAAGAGACCGGCGGTTGTTGTAGACCGGCTCTTATTCCCTTCTCAGATGGAATTGTCAAGGAAGTGAGAGGGAAAGAGGACCCAGGCACGGTTTTTAGAGTGAAATGAAAAGACAGTGTGTTTACTTACAGTGCTCCACAACGTATTCCAACAGTTCACCAATAATGCAGTTCCCAGTTGTGCTCCTCCTTTGCTCCCGGGTGTCTCCTTGTCTGTGGTAGCCCAGTGCACGAGTGGTGCTCCGCCCGACTCTCCTCAAGAGGAAGTACAAGTCCAGAAAATCACAGTTAGCAGGTTTGCTAGCCGACAGTTCCAGTTCAGTGTAATAATCCCACTTCGACGGTTGCCACGCATCCAGCTAAAATGCTGCTGTTCGTAGATGACGGGTGATTGGAAACAGCTGGCCGTGTGATGAGACGCGGGAGGACCGATGACAGCGCAGAGTCTTTTTTTTTTTCTTTGTGCTGCATTCCAGTCACACTCCATACCAGTTGGTGGCGGTAATGCACCATTCAATTGTTTGCCAACCGCCAATAAAATTTAAAAGGGAGAAGAAGAAGACAGCGCGGAGGGACTTCCGGATCGAAGGTCGCATGGCTACTATTGGAGACCAGCGTCTATATGTTGTGAGATGTTTTCAAACCGGCGTTTATTAGAAACGGGTGTCAATAAGAGACAGGCCACTATTGGAAGATATACGGTATTTGCACACAATTAATAGCAACCCACTGACTCCAGGGTCCTTTTTGCAGGGATGCTGGTCAGCTACCCTAAAACTCCTCAGAAGCTGTGAAGACCATGAATTTTCAGCACACACCTAAAAGTCATAGTTATAGCTGACTGTGAAGGACAGATCCTATGGCAACGTGCACGCATGTATAGTGTGAACAACTGTGTGTGTGTGTGGGTGTTAGTGTTTACGCGTGACCTTGTTTGTGACTTGTTCAATAAAGTCATCACAGGACTCATAAAGAAAGCTGCCATTTACAGCATGGCACAAAGGTCAAGGAGCTGAGCTTGATGAAATCATGCTGGAGAAAAGGTTTTCCTGCTGCCAGCCTGAGAAAAAGAGATGGGCGGAGAAGCAGGGAGAAAAAACTGAAAGGAAAATATGAAAACAACAGGAATGAGGAGCGATGCAAAACAAGTAATGAGAGAGAGAAAAATTGTGTTTAACTTTTACAGATGAATGAAATGTTTCACAAAACACAGATCGAACTGAGATCTTGCGTGACCACTTAGACTAATGATTCATGATGCATCCAAACAGTAGCTGAAAGGGCCAGTGTGAACAGACAGTTTGATAATGTGGATCTAATTATAACTCCCAGAGTGGGACCAGAGCGTATGTTTCTTCCGACATACACACACACACCGGGCATAGCCATGTCCTTATGAGTGCCAGCAGTGTTACCAGGCCTGGTCAACAGGAAGCTTTAAATATAGTATACGGGATGCTTACTATATATCCTAGGGCTGGATAACGATTCCACTTCCTTCAACCTTAAATTGTTAATGTAAGCTGTATCTCAAAATGCAGTTAATAAAGACAGCAACAGAGAGAGGAGGGAGTCATCAAGCTTCAGTGTTTGAGAGAACCCCAGTTCTGTGTTTGGGGACTGAAAGTGTTGCCAGATTGGCAGCTGAACCTTATGGGCCGCTCATACCTTTGATGAAACACTGGAACTGGTGAGGAAGAGCTGACAGACACATTCCCTTTGGCCAAGTTCTGTCTTTTTTTTCTGCTGCTCTATTGTCTGACTTTGTCAGATCTGTGAATTTTTGTGTTTGTGTGTCTAAGAATGCGAGAGAAAAAGGAGAAAGAAGAGGGAGAAGGCAATAGAGACAAGCCCGTGTGTGTGTGTGTGTGTGTGTGTGTGTGTGTGTGTGTTTGTGTGTGTGTGTGTGTGTGTGTGTGTGTGTGTGTGTG
>VURO01007981.1:6592-17769 GCA_015108175.1 Pelvicachromis taeniatus
ACGTGTTCCTCTCCTATTTCATCATCAAAGAGACATCAACATCATCATCACCTGCTCAAAGTCAGAATCCTTGCTGGTTCCTGGAGACAGCGGCTGCCTTGATTCATACAGAAGTTAGTGTTCAGACATTCAGAGAAATTCACTTTTACACATCCAGGTCATGAAATGGAGTGGCTTTGTAGAATCCAGAACATGGGCCTCGCTTTGGTAACACTTTGCCCGTCCCGATTAGTTTCCATGTTGTGTTATTAAGTGTTGCTTTATCTCAGCTTCATCTCCTGGCGAAAGTTCTCTTGCACTGCCATCAATTCCGTGCAAATTAGTGACAGGCACAACATATGAGAGGCATCATTCAGCTTTGAGTCATCAGTACACATGCAGCATTATGCACTGAAGTGACTTTCTCCTTTTACCTCATCATGAAAGTAAGATCGTGACGCTTTCAGAGAACTTGGTACAACAGCAACAGTAGCTAAGAAATAAACCTGTCCCCATCTGCACTTATTAACATGCTGGCTGCTTTAAGAACAGAGAGTTCAAAAGCATCTGATGAGTGGTGACTAGTTATTCTGCCAGGAATTCGCCTCCCTCGTCTCAAAAGCAGAATTTGTTATTTGTGTTAAACTACATTATATGTCCCTTTATTCTCAAATGTACAGTATATTCTAAACACCAGATATGCAATAGCTATGCATTTTCAAGTTCAAAAGGAATTTGGGGGGGGGGACAACATGATACACATTTACATATCTACATGTACGCAATGTCGCATTGACCTTGAAAGGCATGCGGCATGTGCTAAGGCCAAAGAAAGTCTTTGAGTCGTCGCTGGCTGACACAAGCGAGTTTGTTACCAGGCTCTGACCAAGCTCTTCAAGAAATATAGATATTTATACATGCGCACGCATAGTACTCATACAAGTCTGCCGCTGCATGATGGACACTTAGTAGTAACGGCATCAACGCATTTCTAATGTTCATTTATAAAAAGCTTTAAAATATAAAAACGTGAAGTGTGTAATATAGAGTAAAACCTTTTTATTGCACAGTCTCTTTTTCTGTGTTGTACCCAGAAGAAGCGGTCAGGAGTGACAGACCGAGCTCTCCCTTCTCCTCCTCTTTGTAAGGTCTCTGTGGCCCAGTAGAGTCTGAGGCGCTCCACATGATTTGAGCCTCTACTGAGGTTCAGACTGAGCTTCTGGCTTCCCTCACAAAAAAAAAACCCAACAACAAAAACTGCAAAAGGAAGGTAAACAAAGCTAAATCCACGTGTGATTCTCAGGATATGAAATGATGATGATGCATTTCTTTCTTCAAGTTCCTCTGAAATGGTTGCTGGATGACCCTCTCTTCAACAGTTAGTGCTGACAGCCTCCGTCTATACTTCAGCGGCCGGCGGGCGCCGCTCACACGGAGGTGGTCTTGTGGCTGCTGCTCTGAGGAACAGAGATCCGCAGGGCCTCTCCGTCCTCCTCTTCCTCATCGCTGTCGGTGTCCTCGATTTTGGGGTGTAGTTTGATACGGCTCCTCTGCTGGGGGACCTGCAGGGTGGAGACCTTAACCCCATCGTCGTCCGAAGAGTGGTAAGACTCATCATTCGCCCTGTAGTGGTTGACAATGTGGATCCCATCAAAAGTGGGCTGATTGGCCAAGCCCCCCCTCCGTCCTTTTAAGCAGCGAATCTGTGAAAGCAAACACGGTGAGAGTCAGGAGCCATCCAAACACCTGCAGATCACACTTATGTGCTTGAAGGCAGCTGCACGAACCTCTTACAAATATTACAGTTGACATATTATACTTTTCCTTATTTTCTGTCATAAATACTCTGTTACACTGATGGAAACACACATTAAATACAGCCAAAGTTTCAAATAATTAGGTCAGCAAACGTGCAAGTTATCCCAGTAAGCCAAAAGCTCCACACACCTGGTTTGTGACCAGGTGGCTCTACAGGATGTCAAAGACAGTGGATATCCTGACACTGTCACATGTGTGAGCACACTCAGAAAAAACTGGCTTAAGCTCAAACTGCTTGTTAGATGGTATATGACCTGAGGTGCCGCACTAAGGCCTGGCACAAGACAGGAGCTAGAAATTAAGGCTACGTCCACACGTACCTGGGTATTTTTGCACCTTTCGTCCACACGTAAACAGCATTTTGTTCATTCCTAAGTTGTGAGTCTACACCAGCCAAAATATTGTCTTTGGTTATTAACGTTTAAAATCACGAAGGCACTTGAAAAGTAACACAAAATTAGCTGCCTTTCCAGAAAAAAAACACAAAAACTTTTCAGAAGTCCTGCATAAAACCCTGTTTCCTTTTTCCCTCCCAGGCTTCTGATTGGCCAACATTTCTACACGGCTAGGATTTGTCTGTTCCTTACAGCGTTTGACTGTGTTTTTGGCGTTTACATGTGGACGGAGACATTTTTCAAAACTGCACGTGTGGACGGGATTAAAAAAAAGAAAACGGAAAATCTCAGGTTTCAAAAATATCTGTGTACGTGTGAACATAGCCTAAGTTTGAATAACAGTGACAGTTAATCAGCAGGGGTGCCTCTTAAATCTAAGCATCTCCTCTTTCCATCAGCCAATTCAAAAGTGCAGCACTGAGAAAATCTGCACATGTCACAGCCCTGCAGAGACAACGATCACCTCCCTGAAATCCCCTGCTCCGATATCTTCATGGATCACGTCTCGTTTTGCTTCACTGTCTTGTGCCTCTGAAGCAGGTTTAAGTATGAATAATTAAAATGTGTATGGTTGTATAGACAGCTCGATTCATTTTTTTTTTTTTTTAAATTGCATTTATTTATTTTTTGGTTGCTTTTATTGTACTCCGAAAGAAAGAGAGAGGAAGACAGTCTTGGTCAAACCTTCTTTTAGCCAGGTGCAGGAAATATAGATAGCGGATATCTAGTTCTACACTTCCCGTTCTGTCCGCTGTTCATTGTTTACTAATAAAGAGAAATTTAAGACGATAGCTGGTGGTTTTCAGATTGAATTTCAACAAATGTGTTTCCTCTCTCTCTCTCTCCCCCCATGTGGCCAGTTTTCCTGAATGATAGTGCGGCTTCCTCCGACCAAACAAAATACAAATATATATATCAGAAAGTTTATGGAATCATTTTTTCCCTTGCCATTCGATTCTACAGAGTGATATGTTGTAATGCAGCTGAATTCACTTAATGTCAAATTAGTGGTGCTACAAAAAAAAAAGAAGCAGCCAAGCTGTGACGCTAATGTTTGAAATGAGCAACGACAGAAATATGACTCTTGCACGGCTTCCTGGACAACCTCTGACTGCTAGTAACTCAGTGAGATAACAAAAACTTGACACATATGATATGAACAAGCTGTCAGTGGGAGTTGGTGATATTTTACCAGGAACACTGAAACAAATAAGATGAGATGTCCTCTACGATTTCAACATGCAGGCAGCAATTCAACCAAAAATAAAAACAAAAGGGAACAATGCAATAAAATCAGAGCCATACTACACACCAACCCTATACAGCTGGTGAGGGTCTGGTTTTTTTGAATTAGTAGACCTAAATAAATATTTTTAGAGTACTCACAGGGAAGGAGACAAGTTTTTTTGTTTAAAAAAAAAAAAAAAAAAAATTGTAATAAAAGCTTTCATTCATACAGCTCAATATAAAATTATATTGAGATGTATAAATGGTGTCACCATCCAAATTCACAAAGCCAATCTTTTGTGAGTTTATTGAATGTGTGCATGAATGTGCTTTATAATGTCAACACTTAAAGTCAATGTGTAGTATGGATTTGGGACAAATAATCATATCATTATATTCCATTTAAGACTGCATGGTAGCAGGAAACGCCTTAAACCACGTAACAGTTTAAGGTGCTTCCAAAGCTTCAAGGCAAAGGGAAAGTGTCTGTTACTGGAAGATTTTTTTTTTTCTCTTGGAAAACAAACACTTGTTTAGGAACTTTTTACACTGCCACTTGCCAAATTGGCAATAGCTTTTGTCCATTAATTTTTTTAGACTTGCATTTTAAAGCATTGCTGAGCTTTTGTAAAAGTCAAGAAATATATTTAGATGACAGAGGATAGCTTATGCTATGTCATAAGCTAATGCTATCAAGGTCAGTTAGAAAACTGCATCCATGTTTAGCGCTTTTATTTAGTCCCTAAGGATCCCAAAGCGCTTTAAACTACATTCAGTCATTCACCCATTCACACACACACTGGTGATGGCAAGCTATATTGTAGCCACAGCTGCCCTGGGGCGCACTGACAGAGGCGAGGCTGCCGGACACAGGCGCCACCGGGCCCTCTGACCATCACCAGTAGGCAAACATGGGGTTAGTATCTTGCCCAAGGATACTTGGCATGCAGACTGGAGGAGCCTGGGATCGCGGAGGTGACCCGCTCTACCACCTGAGCTACAGCCACAGTACATGAACACAAATACCTGCTAGTTAGTGATAAACCATATCATATATAATAAACAATTACTGCATAAAAAGCATGAGCAGAAACGTCCAGTTTAGGGATTAAAATGAGCTGAGATAAAGCCAAGCAGACAGCTGCCAACTACAGCTGCCTGTGTTAGCAAACAGCTGTCAGTCAAAGCAGGCAGGCAAGTCCCCGTAATGTAAAGTTTAAGCCTTGTTGCTCTAAAAACTGTATATGCCTTGTGCTAAGTGACAATTCAATAGGCACTACTAATGCATAGCCATGCCATCAGACATGCATGCAGTGAGCTTTGGTTTGGAGAACACAGCAGGGTTTTTTGGATCACGTTCACATATGGCTTCTTCTTTGTGTGACAGACCTTTAACCTGCACTTTTGGCTGGCGCAGTGAACTGTGTTTACGGACAGAGGTTTCTCAAAGTATTATTGAGCACAGATTTCTTTGGAGACTCAGTTTATAAACCTTGCCACTCTAAGATGCTCTTTTTATACCAATTCATGTTATTCACCTTAATAACCTAATAAGTTCCAAGATATCCTTTTGTTTCTCTTGTCCCATGAGATTTGCAAATCATTGCATTCTGTTTTTATTCACACTTTGCAGAATCCCAACAATTTTAGAATTGGGTTGGTATTTTCCCCCCATTATGTTTCAGTTCAAAAAAAGGATTACGTACGTGCCAATTTTAAATTTGTTTTTAACAGTATATATCCAGTTTACAGCTGGATATACAGAAGATTCACTTTATTGCACTCCTAAAGTTGGACTTTGCACAGCCACTTTCTTGAGCTTTACCTTGAAGCATTTGGGACGGTCTCCTACACCATGAATTAACCAGACTCAAAGAGGGCTCGGGTAAAGATCAACACATGGTCAGGCTGGAGGTGTTACATAGAACATCTGAAAACACTTACCTGGGTTGGCCTGCCATGCAACAGACAGTCATGTAGAAAGAGATGCATTCAGAGGCTAGTTCAGAGCACAGTATATAAAAGCAGTAACAACAACTTAAAATTTTTTTTTAACCCTACGTTAACCTGGTCTCTGTAAACTTGGCACACTGCCTTCCTGTTGCCGTCACGTGAAAGGAAATAGTGATCTAATCAACATCTGACATCTGCACATAAAATTTAAAGCTGTATGATGTAGGCTTTAATTGAAATTGTGCAGGAGGTGAATGGTGGGACTTAAGCCACGCTAGTTTCAGTTTTGCTCATTGTGCATACTTAAAATAATAAGAATCATTGTTGGCCAATCTAAAACTCAAAGACGACTGTCAAGGGTGAGAAATGACTGAGACAGCACTCTTTAAAACACCTTTTCTCAAACACACAGGGCCAATAATAACGAATAAAGGTGACTAAGGTTGCAAGGCTGTGGGGAACGTGTCACTTCTGACGTCATATGTGACATTTTACTCACTCTCAAATATCTATCATTTGAATGTGCATCCATCCTTGCATCTTGGCTCTATGTTCTCCAAGTCCTGCCATTTAAACCTCTGTAAGTCATGTTTGTGAATATATCTCTACGAGGTTCACAACTTCAGCTCCACACAGGAAGTCTCTGGGTGTAGTTAACACTTCAACTAATCTGTTCAAGTCAAAGTAAAACCATATCTGAGGAATAGTTGTGAAATTTTGATCAAAGCATTGACACACGCACACACAAAAAAAAAAAAGTTAGTGTGACAGAGGTGAACATGTAGCTTGTTTTTAGGGGTCTCACCTCATGTTGTAGCTCTGCTATCTGGTCTTTGAGGTCGCGGATGTACTGGCTCGAATCTGTGTGGTTCAGCTGGCCTTGGACCTTTCCTTCTTCTTTCTGTTGAGACAACATACACCACTTTCAAACATGTTTCACAGCTTTGATAAAACAAAACAAAACAGAAAGGATTCTGTAAATTATCTACACGGTAAAAATATTTTAGATTTATGACACATATTATACAAACTCTTAAATACAAAAGGGTCTGTGGAAATGACACTTATGTCTTTTTGATTTTGGCTGAAAACTCCTGCACAGGCAGGAGAAATAATAGCAGCTACGAGAGCCCCGCTTCAAACAAAAAAAAAAAAAAAAGCATTATCGCACCCTGCATGTATGGCGGGTGACCCAAGTGACAGATGTCTGGTGAAACACAAAACAGTGTCATTTGTGCTTGATTTCCTCCTGGGGCCCTGGGGATGAGGCTGGTTGTTGCCTCTAACAGTTAAACAGCCCATGTGATGTTTACCTTCCTAAGTGAAGACATCTGCAGGCAACTGGAGACAAACACATATTCTATTCTAAACCTCAATCACACCCCTGAACCTGCCAGTTCCACACTGAGATAAGTTCAAAACACAGGGGCAGCACCGAGGCAAAAAACAAGGGAAGATGTGCGCTCTGTAAGGGGTGGGGTGTCGAGGTAAAGCGGTGAACAACACCCCAAAATACAGATAGGGTTTTAGATTCCTGTGGTGAGGTGGGGTTGAATATGGTGGGTCCCAATAGGCCTTTTTTTTTTTTTCTCCACACGGAGAGGTCTAAACAAGTGAGATTATTCCAAGAACCTGTTGTTTTTGAGGTTTTGCTGCTCCAAAACACCGCAACGACAAGGACAGGCAGTTAATAGAGACTTCCTGGTGTTCAGCTGTGTGAATCGCCAGGTGTCAGGGCTGTGGCCAGGGACAGCAAACGTCTCACAGAAACATGTTCCCATCGTTTCTTCAAGTCCCAGTATGTTGTGGTTTTGTTTAGTTCAAATAGTGCAGTGTAGGGGCTTTCTGCATTTAAAACAAACAAACAAACACACTACTAAATTTGTTCACGCTCTTGGCAGATCTGAACTGAGCATCAGATAATCTGAGATCATTCTTTAATCATCCGCCCATTTCATCACATCCTGGGCAAGCGGGCAAAATCACAGCTCATAAAAAAAAAAGTGCACATGAAATGCACCCGATTGCATGCGTCGTTTCAGTCGGCTTTATGTGCATCGCCAACAGTGTGGTAATGACGTAAAGGTTATTTTGAATCTGCAAAGACATCTATGAAAAATGTGTGAAAATTAAGTTCTAAAAAAAAATTTTTTTCCTCCCTCTATCGCCAAGTTTTCAACAGAATTTAGCCTTCTGGTGAAATAAGAAAGACAAAAGATGTGACTAGGATAAAGATGTGGTCACTACACATGATACTCATGATACAGATTTGTTTCCAACATTAGCATGACACATACGCAGTACACATCTGAGAAGTCGTTTGTTTTTTTTTTGTTTTTTGTTTTTTTAAACAAGCTAAAACTTTTAGTATAAATCTCTGAGCATGTCATAGAAACCTCAAAATAAACCATGCATGTCACCTTTGGCAGAGTTGCTGCTTCAAGATGAAAAACCACTTCCTTTAAAGCCCAAAGACAACAGAAGCCATGGTTGCGATAGCGAAAGAGTCCTACACACAAACCCTTCTAGACATCTTGGTTTCACTGAAATGTGTTTTCAGTGAAACACTATGTATTATCATTATTGTTCATCTTTTCATTAAATCTCTGCAGCATTTTCTGACTTGACTCTCAAGCATTTGAACTTCAAAGTGATGTCCTACATCAGTATTTGCTACAGCTCAAAGTAGTAAGAGTCACAACGTTCATCTGATTACAATCTGACCTCTTATAACAAAACCGAGGTGCAAACCGTCACCATCTCTGACGACAAAGCTACGAAACTTCTGCTCATTTTTTTTTTTTTACCTTTTCTTCTAAATCAAACCAAAATTTTACCCACAGGGTATAGAGACGGTAACCAAACCACAGACCAAGAAGCCCAAAACACACAGTGATTTCATACTGTAGTACTGACAAAAAACAAAACGAAGGAGAATCTGGAATATGAACTCTAGACATCATTTACAAAACAAAGAGGTAAAGGTATTAAAAAAAAAACAAAAAAAAGTGCGACCCTTGTTGCTAACATATTTGAGTCAGAGTTCATTAGGCAGATTAAGAAAGCACGAGGGCGGCTGCAGTAAATTTTTTGGTGTTGCGTGTTTTTGCTCCATCACTTAGTAACCAAACCTCAGACCACACTCTGCCTCTGAAGGGGAAGAGGGGGAGGTTTTTTGTAGGTGTCAAACTTATAAATAGCATAGCCCTCCAGCTAAGATGATCAAAAACACCCTAAAACTCATGAATATAGAAGTTATTTAAAAGTACTAAGTCACAACAGTTTCCATCAGGACTCATCGGATAACCAAAGTTTCCAATTTGACACTCTATTAAAGGAAATGATATTTAAAATAAATCCATATAATATAGGAAGTATGATCATCAAACAGAACCAGAGAAATGCGTTAATTGACTAATTTACTCAGTGTAGAGAAGAATTTGTTGCACTGCTTCAGTATTGCCCCCGTAACGCTTCATGTGTGATTGCCAGCTAACTTGACAACACTAAACTTTTCATCTACCTACATATCTGCAAAGAAGATCCAGAAGATCTTTCTTTTAGTAACCTACTTCAGTATTACCACAAAGTTGACAGCTAAGTGAGTGAAAAGCAGTCCTTACAGCGCTTCACAGAAACATGTTGTGGTGAGAGTGACGCCACTGTAGGAAGGAGTTCAGACAGAAACGTGAGACTTTACAGCTCTGCTCGTCTCTGCGTTGAAAATCAAGCTTGGTTGGGGTCTGTTTACTCCTTTTGAGGATCACGCTGATATCAAAAATTTCTCGCCATTATTTTTGTGTTAGCATCTCGAATGGTGTGTAAGACAGGTTAGCGTGTCGCTTTCACTTTTGAAGTGCGGGCTTTCAGCTATAATTCAGGGGGATTAACCAAAGGATTTTGGACTGCTAACTACTTTTCAATCTCTAAAAAAGGAGGAACTTAAAAAAAAAATCACTGTAATTCTTAAACAGTTAATGCAGAACTTTGGTTTGAGTCCCCAATTTAAAGATTTAAAGTCCACTCTGGTGGTGTACAAAAGTATTTTTAAGACGTTTAACAAGCCAAATAGTTATTGAACCAGTTGTAGACATACTACCTAAAATATGCCGAATCTGAGATTTAAAGCAAAACAAAGTTAACACTCCAAAGCTAGACTCCTGAGTAGCGTGCATAAATGTGAAAATATTTTACCTACTCTACCCTGCCGTTTGGGAATGACTTTAAAGTCACGTCTATCACTTAGTCATATGAAAGAATGGGTGTTCACAGGATTGTGCATTTCTGTGAAAAACTAAGTATAAGCCATTAATGACTTTTTCAATCAACCATTGTGTTATACATTTCCTGCTGTGCTTGGGATCACGGTCCTGTTTCATGATCCAAGCTTTAGCTGGTGGACAGATGGCCTCACATTTGACTCTAGAATACTTTGGTATACAAAAGAATATATGACTGCAAGGTGCCCAGGTGTGGCTGCAAAGCAAGCCCACAATCATCACCCCTCCACCACCGTACTGACAGTTGGTACGAAGTGTTTGTGCTGATATGCCGTGTCTAGTTTTTGCAAAAATGTTGCTGTGCATTTTGGCCAAACATCTCCAAGTCTGCTGTGCTGCCACAGTCTTTTAAGAGAGAAGAGGCTTTGTCCTATCATCCAGTCTTTTTCTAATCGTACTGTCATTATTTTTAATATTAATTATTAATATTGTAAACTGAGGTCTGTAGGGTCACAAATGCTGCTTCAATCCAGCAAAGCCATAATATCTCTCAGTTGTGCATCAAGCACATTTGATTGACTGATTTGCCACTAGTGATAGTAGTAAGCGTGTATTTTTCTTTTTCCCCACACGGTTGTATGGAGAACTGTGAAAACTCTTTTTTTCACATGTCTGTAAGTACTTGCATTGGCAATCCCAGGTTACCCAAGTCCTCCACTGATTGTTAGTTCGAAGCTCCATCTGACTTACCTCAACATCCTGATCTTCTTTTTTTTTTTTTCAGTTGACAAATATTATTTACATCTGGACCAAAATTAGTCTTTTCTATTTAGCCAAAATGTATAAGTCCCCCCCCTCCTCACCATTAATGCATAGTTAGTATTTGTTTGATTGTTTGTCTATTTATCCAGCTCATCCAGGTTTGGTTTGTGGGGCAGCATGCTAAGCACAAATGCTCAGACATAGTGATAGTAAAAATATGGATAGGCCAGTAAATCAAAAGCTTTGCCTTCACGATCAGAATTATCAATCCACTCCAGGTGAGTGATGAGTTTTTTGTTTCAATAAAATAACAACAAAACACCCCCCCACCCAAAACAGTAGTTCTGGCATGTGCAAATGTCTGAGAAATGTTTTAGTTAAACCAAATGAAGAGTCAATAGAAACAGTCACCTGGCTGAGAAACTGAAAATGAAGATGTGCCTGTTATGCACTGGAAAGTTAGATAAAAATAACAAAGTGCTTTCAGAATGCAATTTCCATCATCTGAAACGTCATTCAAGAGACTACAGTTAAAGGAAACTTCGAAAGAAAACTGGGCAAAAGGGTACAGCATAACAAAACTTCACAAGAGCTGCAGTGAGGTTTATCTGAAAAGAGAGACTTGATGCATTGTTTTACTGACGTGCAACTAGTTTAAAGGTAAGAAGTAGCTTTTGTGACAGGTTTTAGATAGGTGAAAATAACTGGAGCACTCTGTTCCAAAATCACTACAAATATATTTCATGAATAAATGAAACAATCCAAACCTGTACACATGGCAGTTTACTGAGGTTTTTAAAGTCTCTTTAATCTAAACTGTTAG
>VURO01007981.1:17789-50839 GCA_015108175.1 Pelvicachromis taeniatus
TATGTCTCTTAAAAAAAAAAAAAAAAAAGACAATCAGAGCACTGGGAGCTGCATTTGCATTTACCACAGTTCCTGTAACACTCTCGTCACATACCCAACACTAAATTAATCACTGTCTCCCACAAATGTTTGCATGTTAAGTACTAGTTAAAAAGAAAAGTTGATTTTTCAGAATCAATAGAGTGCACTGTCATATTGCTCACTGTGCACCAATACTTTCTTATACACATTTGCCCTTTTGATGCCCTGACCTTGAAAATTTAGAGGGGGAATTTGAACATGCTGCATGTATGTATGTATGTATGTATGTATGTATGTATGCTGCATTTCCTGAAAAGATTACTTTTTTTTTTTAAATTAACAATTATGGGAGCTTTTGTTTGCTCTCAGCACCTCTTATAGACAACACGTATACAATTCCAGTTCCGAAGAAAACAGAATGCAAACCTCAAAAAACCCATATTGTATTAATAAAAAACAGAAAACATACCGAATGTTCAAACTGAGTCATTTTACTATTTCATAAATAAACTGAATTAAAGGGCAGAAACCACATAGAAGAATTTCCAACTGCAAGGGGTTCACTAATTTGCAAAAAATGATCTACAAAATCTGGGAACATTTCTGAAAAATGCTTCTCAATGTTGTTAGACTGAAAATCTCATAATCCACAGTGCATCATATCATCAACAGATTCAGAGAATCTGAAGAAATGAAAGAAATCTGAAGAATATTAAAAACAAGTATCATTTTCTGTCAGGGAAATTCCTGCATGCACTCAGGAATACCTTCAGAAATCTCCATCTGTCAACTCAGTTGTGCCACCAACGCATACAGGTTAAAGCTCTATCATGCAAAGAACAAGCCACACGTGAATATAATCCAGAAAAGATGCTGTCCTCTCCGGGCTAAAGATCATTTCAAATGAACTGAGGCAAAAAGGAAAACTGTTTTATGGCTTTTGGAAAAGCTGGCCACTGTGTCTTCCAGACCAAAGAGGAGAAGAACCATCCGGATTGTTACCATCGCTAAGAATCCTGCATCTCTAATGGTATCGGTTGCATTAGTGCTTATGGATTTGACAGCTCATGCATCTGGAAAGGCACAGGTTTTAAAGAAAAACACGCTCCTATCCAGATTACGTCTTTTTCAGGCAAGGCATTGCATATCTTAGTCAGACAATACTAAAATCCACATTGTATCTACTACAACACCATGACTTCTTACTAGTACTAGCAGCAAAGGAGTATTGGTGAATGAAATATGGATTTAAAAGATTTGCAAATCATTGCATTCTGTTTTCACATTTGCAGTTTGCACATTTTACACAGCATTTCAACTGTTTTGGAATTGGATTTGGAAACCCAAGAAAGCACAAAACATTGGACCGTAAACAGCTGTTTTGTGTAACCACAGTGCTGCCAGGTTAGACTGCAGCTTTTGAGAATTAAAACATGTGACGTAGCGTAAAACACCTGCTGCAACATCAAATATGTGACCAAGGGTAGAAAACAACTAATCCAACCTGCCATATTATTTAAAGTGAAAGTAATATGGCAATGAAAGTAGAATGTGCTGTGAAGGACAGTTTTTTTAATGAAAAACAATTCTTTCCTCTCCCCAACCCAATTTTTTGTGCCCAATCCTAACCAGCAAGTGAAAGTGAAACCAAGTACAACATCCTAAGGAGACCCTGACCTCTGTTTCCTGACTGATAAACCTGTGACACATGTCCCCTCCACCCCTCCCGCATCCTGAACTTTAAGTTTTTTGCATCAAGCCACTTGCCCCAAAGCACACCTTTGTGCATAAAGGTGAAACCAAGGGAAGGTCTGACAAGACTACGGTATTTGACACACTGGGATGGAAAAACATTGGTCTGTTTCATGCATGTAACTACATACGTAATGTGTAGCATGTGTTGATACAGATGAGGAGCAGTAAAGCTGCTCCTGTTAACACGGGGCTCATGCTATTCCTCTGCTGTGTATGCACTGTGCAAGGTGCAAACATGCCACCCTCCTTTGCCCACACTCCGGTGCGTACAAAAAAAACAAAACAAGAACTGCTTGAGAAGCCGCTTCTTTAAATTTTAAAGAAGCAGCTTGATAACGTCAGCAGCCGACTGACATTTAAAGAAAGTGATGTTGATCGTGGTGCAAGTGAAAAAGTCTGGTGATATGTTAAAAAGCATGGGAAACTTTTTTCAAAGATCTGGAAAACTGCAGTGGCTGGTTGTGCAAAGCAGATGTGACGAACGTGGCTTCATCTTGTAGGGCTGTATGTCCTGTTACAGTAGAGAAACCCCTGAGCAATATCCCAGGTAAATGCGACACAAAAAAAAAAAAAAGCACAAAGGTTGAGTGTTTCAGTACCAGACATCACTGGACATCCCCCAGTTTCTATAACCTAAGACGTCAGAAGTGTTTTATGAAGGTGTTTGTGACTGATCTCCGCGTGTGGGTTCAGTACAGCTACACAGAGAAGACAGAATCGATATTATATTGGTGGCTCTCACAGCCAGCTTCCAAATAAAGAGACTGAAAAATCCCCTCCAAAAAGAAAAGAAGACTTTAACCCAATTTCTTCGGATCGTTTCAGGAGAATC
This sequence comes from Pelvicachromis taeniatus, assembly GCA_015108175.1. Lineage (NCBI taxonomy): Eukaryota > Metazoa > Chordata > Actinopteri > Cichliformes > Cichlidae > Pelvicachromis > Pelvicachromis taeniatus. Next base: position 20,398 of record VURO01007981.1, read on the forward strand.
AGGGTGGGATATTTTCCTAAGTTGTCCTTCCTCATGTAGAAACAGTTTGGCTCGGAAACCATAAGACACGCACGACACAAACTCACTAGCGGTGAAAGCACAAGACTCTGTACTAATGATCTAACAAGTTAGGGACTAGCTAATGTCAAAATGCTCTGGGCTGTATTGCGTGTTTGTCCTAGAAGGGTGCCTGTGTGTACAAGCAAAGTGTTTAAAATCATAACGGAAACCATCTTCACAGATATTTAAATTTCATTTTCACACCCATGCCCCATAGCCAGTTTACACATAACAAGATTATCTGCTTGTTGCAAAACTCACTATTCATCGAGTGTTTTTACTTGTATAAAAGTGGCGTGATGTGAGAAGTGTTGAACCCATAAACACCTTCACCAATATCAAGTCTTTTTAGATCACTGTCTCTCTTTGAGTGTTGGCACTGGGAGAATAGACCTGCATTTGTTTTTGGTTAAGCTTGTGGTTGTGGAGCACGTTGAATTCTTTTGGGGGTTAAATGCTGCTACTTTCTTCTCTCCTGCTTGTTAAGACTTGTAATTCCCATTTACGCTGGGAATAAACATAGATGGTGTTTTTAGCTCTGTTAAATTATGCTTTAATATTTTGGATTTGTGCAAAAATGCTTTTCCCCCCCATTTTCCCCACATCAACTGATATCAATTAAAGAATTTGACAATTTCTGAATTTCCAACCGATCTGCATACGTATTTGGGCTATGTAATAACAGTAATAACAACAGTTTACAAAGTTAAAATGTGCTTCATCGGAACCGGAAGAGGTTGCGGCTTTACCAGATTTGATTGACACTGGTGTCTCCTAGGCAACATAAGGAAACAACACAGATTCATATCATCAAAGCTCTGAAATGCTGATTGATTAATGGAAATTCAAACATTTTCTTTCCCTTCTGCATATCTTAAACAAATAAAGAAGCTCAGACTGAAAACCACAAATCTGCAGGGTCAAACAGTCACTATGGGTAGAACTTTGGATGATGTGTTTCATAGGGCACAAAAAAATAACCCAAGCATATAACTTAGGTTTGTCACCACATCCTCGTATGGGACATTTCCTTTTATGGCTGAAGGAAGTTTACATGTAATGTGGTTTGTGAGGGAGTTGAGGAAATCCAAAGCTTGGTGCAGTGGGCGAAGTGTGAGTCAAAACCTTACCTGAATCTCAAGCTCAGAGATCTGTTGCTGGAGTTCAGCCATAGCAGCAATGTTATCAGCTTCCCTCAGCCTCACTGCCATTACCTCTTCCTTGCTCTGCAGGAAACAAACCAGAGAACTCTCAGGTGACAACCTCTCTAAGAAATCTTTTTATTTTTTTACAGCTTAAGCCACAACAACTGCAGCAGTTTGCCCCAGCGGTGCAAAGTTGTGGAGCGCTGCAGCACTTTGTACCTTGCATTCAATCTCAGCTTGTCTCCTCTTGATTTCTTGCAGTTGCACGTTTAGGTCTTTGTTTTGCGTTGTCAGTTTCTGCATGCGCTCCTGCAGAGCGCGACTCTCCTGCTCCGCTCGCCGCAGCTGGTTGTTGTGAATCTGATTCTGAATGAGCACATTTAAAAAACAAAAAACAAAAGCGTATTATTTTACGTTAATGACTTATCAGTCAAGATAAAGAAACTGAAACCCAATGTGGCTTTCGGCACCGCTTCACTGTGGAGTTTCTGTTGCATACAAAGAGAAATGCTGCCCCCTGAAGGTTATTGTGTGAAATACAGGAAGGGAATTCCCTTATTTTCCAGCTCATTTACTACTTACTACACTTAAAGTACATTCATTCTTATTGATGTTTTCATATTATAATGTACCTTTAATTTCCTATAATTAACTCCACTGCAAGTACATAAAAGCAATGAAAACAAAAGTCTCCTCCCAGAGACTGCATACTTCTGGCCAAGGCTCAAGCCTCTCCACACTATGAACTCCATCCCTGGATTGAGCAGGATATCTGAATAGTGTTTTCCTAGTTTTATTATTTCTATTTGATATATATTTATAAACATGTGATGAAAAATTCGAAGAATGCTTTTAAAGATCCAGATCAGGTTCTCCAACAGTAATTTTAAGTCAGGGAAGGAAGTGTTACTGACTAATCCAGATAGCAAACCAAATCCTAAATTATATTTGTCCTGTTAGACCGATTCAACCTCTGACCTGTGTCTCCAGCTCCAGCATCCTTTGCCGCATCTCTCGAAGCTCTGCCTGAGCCTCGGCCTCACGCAGCCTGACGGTCATCAGCTCGTCCTGCAGCTCGCTCATGGTGTTCTTCTTAGGGCTGTCCTTCCAGCGGCCAGCGGTGCGTGCCAAGTGACGCTGGAGGGGTCAGGGACAGTCAGTCCTGTTTACCATCACTTACCAAATAAACACTTGACTTTTACCATTTGTGTGTCATACTAGATCTGTGCTTGGTAACTAGCAGGATTTACAGGGTACCTGTAAAGTTCTCTTAATACGACTTTAAATGGAAATACACATCAAAAGAGAAAATCTACTCTTTCCAAATAAACACACAGATGTATCCAATCAGAGCTAGAAGTTTTTCAAAATGCTAAATAAATGTGAGAAGAAAACAAAACTATTATTTTTATTACTCCACTGTTCAGAGTTTGAAACCGCTCCTTTAATCAACACCTTTAACCACCTTAAACTTGCAGCTTCCACTTTCTTTAAGCTAAGTACAGCTGAGATAACCATGTTTTCACTCGTTTCATGTTTTCCTCCAGCCTGAATGGATTAATTAAATGGCAATTAAGCCAAATCAAATGTTCTGATCGTAAATAATTACAGTAGGCAAACTCATGAATCACTGTTTGAACACAAGGTTAATGTACTGTTAAAACTGCACAGCCTTAATTATGCCGTTGCATTTAAGTGTGTAGAGGGAGCAAAAACAAAAGCACTGCATGTGGGAGTTTCTCACAACGACGTGACTAAAAGCAATCTAACTTTAGAATATTTAACTACTTTTTAAAAATCCACTCAGATTTTACACAGCGTAGTTTGGTTTGTGCGTACAACATTATGTTCTGTCGGGATTCTGATCAGCCAAGTTGTCCTGGGTGCTGTAATGTTGGTGCTCACCTGCCAGTGGTCCTCCAGATCTCTAACCTGCTGTCTCAGCTCTTTCAGTCCAGTCAGTGCCTCTGCTTCCCTCAGCTTCGCCCCGATCAGCTCTTCTTGCAGCCGCGCCACATTGGTGTCATCTGGTAGCGATGTGTTCCTCTGAAAAAGGTGGAAGAGTCACATTTTTCTTAAGCCTTTAAAAATAAAAATAAAAATGACAGGGTAGGCCTAGATCACGGTAATATTCTGTGCCGGCTGAGGGTTAGTTCCACTGCACTTGCATTTAAATGACACAACTCACTTTTTCCATATCGAGAATCTTGTCTTGCATTTCCTTGAGTGCACACTGGGACTCTGCCTCCTTTAGTCGGGCCTGCACAAGCTCTCTCTCCAGCTGCAGGATGGACTTCTCAGAGAAGCGTGGAGGTCCCTTCTGCAAGAAAAAAAACAACAAAGAAAAAAGAACAAGTGAGTGAGCAGAAAAAAAAGCAGGAAGGACAGCAGACATAGACACAGCTGTATACACTCACCTCAAACTAAATATTCAATCTCCAGTAAGCACCACAATACTTACACTTATCCAAGTACTCTCAATTCCTCTTCACATAAATTTCAGCTGACATCAACCATTTTTCCTTTCACTTCCACATAAATAATTCACAAACAATCTTTGTGCAGCAAGACAGCAAATTATGTAAAACACAGTAAAGCCTGCACATTATCATGTGGAATCCAACCATTAATAATTAAGGAGATGTGTTGTGCAAGGTGAGGATTCAATAAACAGGGGGCCATGTGTGAGATCTACCAGCCTGAGCTACAACCTGCTTATAAATTCATGAAAGCATTTCTGGGAACGCAGAAGAATATAAATTGTGTCAGAACTTTGTAGCTGTCTGTGTCTCAATCTGAATTCATGCATGCCAAAACAGATCATTACCTAAAGTGAGTAAAGCCCCATTGCAAAAGCCCACGATGTATCCAAAATCTGGTGAAAACACGTTTACAGGGCCAAAAGTAATCTGTAGTACAGCTAATAATTATAAAAGGTTATTCGTACTGCACATCACACACAGAGCTGGGAAATATCCTAGTCTCAGTGTCACAGCTCCAGTCACACTTAGGTCAGCCAGATGAGCCAGTGCAACCTGCCTGCCTCGGACTGTCTGTGGCCCTTCTTACCGCTTGTGGCTGCTGCTGCTGCTGGAGCTGCCTGATGGTTTTCTTGGCCTGCTCCAGCTGAGCACTGGCCTCCTCGCTCTGCTGTTTGACTGTCGACAGCTCCCGTTTGACCAGGTAGTTTTCCTCTGCCTCTTGAGCTCGAGTCACTTGTCCCTTTGGACATAACCAACCGATGAGGGGTGGAGTGAGCACGACAAGAAGTGAAACGAAAGGACGGAATGGGTGGGCAAATCAGAGAAGATGAGGGATTGGGTTTTCTAAGGACATGCTTGTTTTAACTCTAAGCAGCGTATGATTTAGTTTTAATTCCTTAGATGTATTTAGCATCTTTTGTGATTCTTTTATTTTGTCTACCATGCCACCATGTGGGTTTCCATGCACTTATTTAATGATGTAATCAGCTTTAATAATCTGGTTTGCACTGTTACTGCCCTTCACTTTGCTAATCATAGGCATGCATTGCTAAAGAGAGACAAAAAGATGGAAGAAGGAAAGTCCAGCAATAAGTTCTAAGGGTAAAAAGAAAATGAGGAGTATACCTGGATCAATCTATCTGCCAAGGAAGCGCTTTCCTACAAAACAGAAATATCAACAAGAGACAGCAGAGAGAGAGAGAATCCAAAGGACAGTTTAAAGCACACAGAAGAACAACTGATTCTTTAAAAGAAGAAATGCAATGTTCATTTTCCCTCCAAAAATAGTTGTTTACACAATATATGAGGTAGAAAAGGAACATTGCAAAGCAGGTGTGGTGAAAAAAATAAGCTGGTGACAGAGTGAAGAATTGGGTGGTGCAGATAACAAAGAGAGGTTTCAGACAGGAAAAAGCACAGAGCAGCCAGAGAGTGAAGTTTGCTACAATAGCACCATGACGACAGTGTTAAAGAGCAGTGTTGAACTAAACAGAGGCGCTGGGGTTCTGTGATTTATCCAAGCTTTTAACAGTTTCAGTTAGTGGAGAGTTAAAAAGATCCTGAGAGTTACGTGACGAGGAGCAGCAGCCTCGAGCTGGTTTCAACTAACGGACTCGTTTACGCCCTGCAGGCAAACATAGCGTAGCAAACACCCTTAATATTCTCAACAGACCTCATGCATGGTGCCTTTACCAGGCAGTAGAAGCACCCATTCAGAGAGACCCGGCATTGTGCACAACGACACAAACAGTGCACCCTGACATGCAGTGCTTTGTATCGACGTCAAGTATCAAGCAGCTCCGTTCACATTTCAAACAGGCTTCTCTGCTTATGTTAGTGGGGTCAGCTGGGCTTTTAAATTCTCTACATGACCCAACGCCCAAATCCATCAATGTTTCTGACTTTATGTACAATCAGAACATTCACCATCCCAGTCGATGATGGTGTACCAGCACTAACACAGCCCAGTTAGTGAAAGACAAGACTCCGTCATTAGGAAATATGCATGACACATGGACATAAACAGCAGAATGGGTTAATGTAAAGTTGATGAGGAGAGCGCAGTGTGTGCCTGTGACAAACACTGATTCACTCACTTTTTCTAGTGTGTCTATCCTCTGCTTCAGAAGCCTGTTCTCTGTCCGCAACCTCTGAAAAACACAGAATTGCAAAAAGACATGAGAAAAAAAAAATGCAACAAATTGATTACAAGGGATGCTCTGGGACTTTAAAGTACGTCCACACACCTTTATCTCCACCTGTTCCTCCATCTCTTTGGTTTTGATTGTAGTGTATTCTTTTTCTAACCTGAAAAGAAAAGAAAAAAAAAGCACAGAGCATCAGTTAAGACGAATAATAATAAAAAAAAAAGTACATAATTATTACCCTGAATTCGGCTGATGTAATACAAAAAAAGCAGGCACGAATATATACTGTAGATTAAAAAAAAAACAAACAAAAAAACTCACCTAAATTGCTATAATTTTTGAATTTCAATTTAATGTTGCATTAAAGGCATAAGACAGTGATTTGCTTTTAACAGTTTAGAACTTAAAGTCATAACAGGGAGTTTACGACACATGCTACTTTGTGTTGTTTAGAGGGAAACAGAACAGTATTGACTTAATCTTCAAATTAATTTATTCCATTCTGATGGTGAGCCTTTATCTTTTTAAGAAGAGCTGTTGGAAATGGATTTCCATGTATCAATAAGACAATGATCTTTCCTTTTGTCTTGTATATTTTATTGTTAACATTACTTCTAAAGAAGATATACATTTCATTAAAAAGACACCATTACAAATGGAAACTCTGGAAAACTGGATTTTCCCTGGCCCTTATACTGAACAGGTACACAGAACGTTTAAACATGTTGCTTCCTTCACTTGGAATGAGCATAACCTAAATCTTGTTTTGGGGAAATGATCCTTTTATAAATGAGTTCTAAGTTTTACATTTTCAGCATTCAAAAATTTGCAGTCAATTTACTGCAGCGCCGACTGAAAAGTTTGTCTTAAGTTATGCAACAGTTAAAGGAAAAAAAAGGGGGGTTTAGTTGTAAAAGAGGAACAATGAAAAAACAATCACAGCAAAAAAAAAAAAAAAAAACTCTCACAAAGGAAGTTATGAAATGGCTGCTGTGCTTACTTTTTCATCTTCTTGGCGTTATATTTAACTTGATAAGCAGCCTGGATGACCTTATCTGGTCCACTGTCCAACTGGTGTGGGATGACCCTCTGAAAGTGCTGAAGCACATATAGAAACAGGATAAGTGTCACACCATAATGCATGTTTTAGTCACAAGCTTCTCTGATCCCGGTTAACATGCAGACTGCATGGAGGTTCTTCCCCTGGTAGGGCTGCTGGTGATTCACCTGTAACATTCCCTCCATGTCGAGCTGAATGAGTTCTGCCTGGTTCATCTGCAGGATGGCAAGCCCGACACGGAAAACAATCTCCAGGCCCTGAAGAAACAAATCACCACTAATGAGCATGAAGTAATACGCAGTGTGCTGTCAAATTTATTTTACAGTGGACTGACAATAAGCGGCGGAAATGGCCTTCCTCCGAAGGGTGGCTGGCCTCTCGCTTAGAGATAGGTGAGAAGTTCAGCCATCCGGGAGGAGCTCATAGTAGAGTCGCTGCTCCTTCGTAAGGAGCCAGTTGAGGTGGTTCGGGCATCTGACAAGGATACTTCCTGGGCATCCATTCCATGGATGGATGGATGGACAACTGACAATAAATAGTCTTGAGTGATTGTGACTTATATAAAAAAAAAAAAGTCACACTGCTACAGGTGACTGTAGTGCTTAATTTTGTCCAACAGGTGGCACTAATTGATAACGTTTTATCGACTTTACCTAACTGTTCTTAAAGCTGCAGAATAAGTGTTCTGACCTGAAATCATCTTGAAATGAATTCTGTTGACATTTAAGCAAAGACTTGCTCAGACTTGAGGGTGTTATTAGTTCATAGTGACTTACACTAACAGCAGCTTTAGATTTAACTCCAAAAAACTTTTTTTACACCAGACATTTTGATATAATGATGGCTCATTTCCAACTGGACCTATTCCACTCATTTCCAGCTCAACATTTTTATTCACAGGCTTTACTAGAGTAGCTTTGCATGAGTCACAATTCAAAATCAACCTCAGTTCATACGCTGTCAGAAACCAGCAGTTTTAGTTCCTCTTTTAGATAAAACTACAAGCAAGCAGAAGTTAAAAAAAAGAAAAAAAAGAAAGAAAACAGAAGAAGCCAGTGCCGTTAGAATGTGAACACACGTGTAAATTGCAAGTTCGGTAAAGAGAATAACAGAAAAATAACATTTTCAACATACTGCTTCGTACAGGTTTACAGAGCTTATCATTCAGCCACAATTTGCTTTGACTGACCTCACACATGAAGATGTCAAAGATCCTCGTGGCAACAGCCAAAGGGAAGGAGGTGAGGAAGATGGTGAGGAACCAAGAAGAGGCATACATGGAGGTATGAAAGCTCTGCGCTTGGAAATGTATATGAAGCTCTGGGAGTTGCTCCTGTGAAAAAAAATTAGATTCACTATTGCTGAAGATTACATGTTGACAAAGTGTTACCTCCCAAACTATGAGGCGTCTACCTGGATCATGTACTCGAATTGATACATGCAGAGTCCCAGCTCCGCCATGCTGGGTTTGAAGAGTTCTCGTAATCTGTAGTCCTGCATCAGCTTCACAAACACACAGAATGCTTCCTCTTCGGGCATCTACAAAAACATTATAAAGTGATCAAATTACTAGCTGGAAGTTTGTGTTACAGTGTGTGTGAGGATGTGTGGAGAATACAATCATTACCTGCATGAGTAGCAGTCCCACAATGAACGCACTTCCCTGACAATAGCCGACCTCACGGTCCACCAGAGAATATGCCTGAGGTAACAGAGATTATCTTTACAGGAGTCTCACTGAAGCTCACATTTCTTTTTTTCTTTACTAAACCACCTTAAAACCAAATACCAGTTTTTGTTACTGGAACACAAGACTTATCGCTTTATCTACATGCAAACAGGTTTCTTAGACACCACAGAAGACACACCTTCATGACATTGAAGAGCACTTCCTGACCCAAGCTGTCTTTCTCCTTGAAGAACTCGTGCTCAGGATAAGTGCGAGCGATGTCTCTGCGTATGAGCTTCTCGCAGGGTGACGTCATCTTTAATAATTCTGAGTACTGATCCTTGATGGGCATATTCTGGGCATTACACAACAGCTGCCACACTATAGCCCGAAAATGATGAGGAATCCCTTTTCTAACAAGATCCTGTAGAGGAAAAAAAAAAAAGAGCAGATGTTTTCTTGGTGTTCTCAAATTTTCTGCAGAAACATTTTTTTTCCATGAAAATCACATTTTTGTTCTTCGTTTGTGTTTTAAGACAGTAATATCCAGTGACACAAACATGGCATTAAATCACATCAAATAACCATTCACCAGAAAATCACATCATTTAGTTTAATTGGTTATTCCAACAAACATGGATCTATACCAGCAGGAGAGCACGCAGTCATGTTTAGCCTTGTTCTCATCCTCTCATACAGGACTTGTACTGCCTTGTTTGGGCCATGTAAATGTATGGATATTAGTTAAACAGTATTAACTTATAGCACATTGTTTTTCAATCCTTTTTTAACTTCTTTATGTTGTTTTTTGAGTGTGTCAGTTGCAGGTTTTGTCTAGTTAAAAAATTTTTAGTGCACAGGCCTCTCAGAGGGTCAGCTCACTGGCTCATCAGGCCAATGAGTTTCTAATTCATTAGTGGAAATCCAGCATTCGCTACATGTGGTAGTGTAAAAAATAAACATAGTGTTGGTCACTAGTTGAAAATACCCTGGAAAAGAAAAACAATAGTGAAAAGTAAGCCAGTCATTTTTTTACTTGGACCAACAAGATGAAACTGTTGCTAAGATCACCAGAGGACGCCATGGAGAAGGAAAGGCATAACAATACACAAAGTAAACAAGCCAGGCCAAAATTGTTTACGCTTTATTTGTGTGACTGGTATTTGCATCATCCTTTCCAAAACTGACCACTTCTGCTCATCTCAGTCAAAATAATTAAAAGTTAATTAAGAGTTTTCAAAGTCTGTTTTAGTTGCCCTCAAATGCAGCTGGAGTGTGGATTGTCAGTACGCAAAGAGTAAAAGTTCAAATAAATAGCATCAGTGTGGATGTCCCTTAAATAGTGTAGTCATGCAGCTAGAGCATGTAGCTGATGCTAATAAAGCACTTTTTCACTTTTTGTAATGTAAAAAAAAGCTTTTCATATTACAAATCAGCACAAGTATAAGTGAATACCGGAGTATAAGTGAAAAACATACCAAGAGCTCCACAACTCTATTCATTCATTCGAAGCACCTTTATACCGCTGCACTGTATTAGCAGTGCAGAAAAATTATGACGCTTACTTATTTCCACTCAACTGGGAGGAATCCATATCAGTGCTGGTTTCATCTGCAGTGGACACTTCGAACCAAAAATGGCTCGCAAAAGGGTTTGTTTTCCCACTGAACAGTTTATAATAAAAACCGCTCCCCAGAGAGGCAGTGGACTGTTTTCATGCGTTTAATGGCAGGGGAAGCCATGAAAATGTAAACTGAATCCATGGCGACTTAAATGCACATTTGGGATTCTTTTTTCAACCCTGAATGTGAAAGGCAGAAAGAAAAACACCAAACCCTTCCGTGGAGAAAAACATCACAGACCTGCACCTGCATCTTAAACAGGATTAAACCATGGGTATGCCTCAAAGCCTAATATTTATTTTTCCACTTCAGCACACTGTGCATCTTTTATAATAATACAGTTTTCCACTGTCAAACATTATCTTGTCAGTGATACATTCTGCAGAGTGACTTATTTCCATATACTACTGCTGATACAATTTGATTAAGCAATTTCCTGTGCTGACAGGGAACAGTCATTTTTCCTGCTATGCGGCCATGTGAGTGAGTCTGCATGTCTGTCTGTGTGCAGTGTCTGCATGCATCTGGTCATTCCAGGGTGCATCTGGAGCAGAGGTCCACCCACGCAGGCTTTCAGCAGGGGATCCCTCTCCCCTCTTAGAGGTTAGATAAGACAAACCAAGCTTTGTTCTGGACTGGAACAATACACCACAGTCTCAAACCTTGACTGTTGAACGAAAGCTGCCTTATGAGTCACAAGAACTACTCAAGAGCAGAGGGTCTTTGAACATCACATATGAAATGCAAAGTATTAGAAAGATGAACACATCAGGGATTTTGCTGACAAGGGCAGAAAAAACATTACGTTCCTTCCTTCGTGCAACAGAAACTGTGTTTTTTGTAAGCAGAGCGGAAGAAAGCATCAATTTTGTGGAGGCCTCAGCAACTGTGATTAATATCCTAGGCTAGCTGCACCCATGCAATGATGACTACTTCTGTCAAATTACATAATAACACTGTGTATGTTCACAGCTCCTTCCCAGCACTTCCCCATTTAAACATTCGGCAACAAGAACAACAGAAACTCAATCCCTATAGAAGACATTCATTTTTTTCCATGATTAGTTTAATTAACAGAAACTTTTCAGTAAAATATTTGTTTGAGGAAATCTGTATGGTTATAACAAATGTATAACTAGAAATGCTGAGCACCTAGTTGTGCAGGTACAGCTACTGGTTGTCAGTTTTCCTAAATGACCCAAAGGAGGCTTCAGTTTACGGAGAACTCCGCAAACCTTCCATTAACAACAGGCAGTGCATAACGATAAAACGCACCAACTGTAGATCTCCAGTAACTTTTGAACTGTTGCAGCTGTACTGAGACATTTAACATCAGGACATATCATGCTTTCTGCTGAGTCACCACTATTACAGACTTTTGGCTACTATCAGGTGCTCGAACACACACCTGGCACAGTTTTACACAACAAACAACAATCAGTGTGTATACACAAATGTCCACAGTCTGTGTGCAGTTTAAATCAGACTGCCACTGCCACTGTCTGGGCACAGGATTATTACGGGGCTTAATGGAGTAACCGTAGAAACAAGCAAGCTAAAATTAGCGTCAAATATCAACGTCTGAAATAACAAGTTCAAGGGCAACCCCACAGGGTCACAGAGGACAGAGATAGCCTTAAACTTATCACTGGACCAAGTAAACAGTCACACAAACTGAGCCTTTGTAACATTTAAGCCAGGGAGATACAAATGGCAGCAAAAAAGTATGAATGCAATTATAGTAATTATAATAACAATAAAACAAAAAATGTTTTTTTTAAATCAGCCATTATTTGAAATATGTTCATTCACGATTTCAAAACAGTGGCATCACTGGACCCTTTCTTTGCAACCTAGAATAACTCTCATGGAGTTTTATTGCGTTTAAGTGTAAGTGTGTAGTGGTTTATACAGTCGCCGAACACATAAACGGTCCCAGGTTTGAGACAAGGAGGAGACACAAATCCCTTTTTTGTTTTGTCAGGAACGGCATCAAATTTTGCCAAATCAAATATGAACAGCTATCTGTTTTGGTGACCCCGTGTGAGTAAAGGAGCAGCTAAGAGAAGGCTCTTAACCTTGTCTTCAAGGTGTCAAATGTCTCTTTGTAAGCTAGTAAAATAGCCAAGGCCGAGTAAGCTCTTTAGCTTGGTCTGCACATGATCCAACCGTTACCTCACAGGTAGTCATGTGCACAAGTCTCACCTTAAGCTGCTTCTCTTTCTTCTTGCGCACGTCCTCCCATTCATTGACAATTCGTCCCCACAAGATCCATGAGTCCTCCTCCAGGTGGGAGAGGTTGGATGAGGCGGAGGAACTGGACACCAGGGATGAGCCACTGTTTCGCCTGGAGCCATTCATAGAACGCAGCGACTTGCTGTCTGTCTCCAGTAGCCTTTAGAGAAGGTAAGAGGTGAGATATACTGTGAACATTTCAGAAACTGTGCAGAGATGCAACTACATCATACTGTGACTTTGTCTATATCTGCGTCCATCAGACAACCCATTTACCAGGAAAAGTACAATTTGACATCTTCAGGGAAACCCTGACCATAATGAGAACATTTCCCAAAACACTATGCAAATGCAAAACACAGTTTGAATGAAAGCTGTGTGGATATAGAACAAACTTTCAACTTGACAGGTGCATGAGATGTTTATATATAAACTACAAAAAAGAAAGTGCTAAAAATATAGTAAATGGAAATATTTACTTAGCAACCTGCTGAAAAGCAGGTGTGTAATAGTTTAAATCAAGCAATAAGTGCACTACAGTGTATACGCCGTTTCAAAGGTGACCCCACCTACTTCTCCAACTACATGTCCAACAATTGGGGATTTTTTTAATGTATTCTTTTGAGGATTATTATTTAAGCTAGTGTATCTAAACAGCTACTGTTTTAACACATAACAAACTCAGGGTCTTCTTCTTCTGGGTCAAAGACCAGCGGTGTAGAGATGCACAGACTTTCTTCTTTCTAGGGATGCACCAAGGCATTGAAAGCCTGTCTTCTTCTGGCTAGACATGTCCCAAACACCTGAGCTAGGGGGAAATCCTATGCAGCTGGATCTTTCATGATGTGGACAAGTAGTGGCTCTACTCTGAGCCCCCTCAACCTCTTTCTAAGGATGGACACGCTACATCTAAGCTACACTTCCACTTGTATCCTCAGTCTAATTCTTCTAGTCCCTACCAACAGCTTGTGGCTAGAGAATCAGGTAAATGCTATGACCTAACATTCATATTCTTGCCCAACATGAGCCAAATCTCACAGGTTAATAGCGAATCAGAAAAAAGGGTTTAAAACATTTCTGTTGAGAGATGGCAACTGCAAGTGGTTGAAAATAAGCTGTAAAGGTCAGCAAAATATTTTGTGACTCATTTTGTTAATATCATTCATTTTTTTCATATGTGTTCAGCATGTCAAGTAGCATTAAAAAGCAAGTGTACCATGTTTATCGCACACTCCATCAGTCTTATCAGTCTTTCACTCACAACGCGACGTGATCAAAGATCAGCATGTGGAGAAAAATCGCTGTGACTCCCGACCTGCGTGGCACCGAAGAGCTTATGTCACACAAACAAAGGCTCAGACACCTGATCTCGGAAAAAGGACGGGGCCTCTCCAGTGGAGCCTGTGATGTCACTGAGTGTGCTACCAGAATGGCTAGGGTTACAGCCAAATTTGGGTTGTGTGGGAGGGAGTGAAAAGGACGGCCTCGATAGAACAGCCTGCAAGCGAGCCTCTCTTTACTCGTATTCGACTTTGACACCGAGCTAAAGAGAGAGCTGAAGTTTCACAGTAACTACCAGTTTTTCAAGCAATTCAGTCAGATGATCAAAAACAGTGACGGAGAAAAATTACAGTACGTGTTAAAGATAAGCCTAAACACACTTACAGCTCTGCTAATAACTCACTAACAGCAAAATACAAACCCAAAGCCTTTTGAATATAGCGAACTTGTAGCTAATATTTAGCAAACTAAAACACATGCCAAATAAAGTGACAGACAGGGGAAAAAGTGCATCACGCCCACAATTTTCAAGAAAATAAGTTTTGAAATACTGCAAACTTACCAAGATAAACTCATGATGTACTCTACATGTCTCAGTTTTCTAAGAGTTCAGGAATTCTGGCAGGTCTCATTAACAGATTGAAGGCAGCAGTGCAGGATTTCCTCGACTGTGTGACACCACTGAACCAACGCTTCGCACTTATCTGCTCTGAAGGGTACAAAGGGCTCCCCAAACACACATGCACCTGATAAACAACTACAGAACGCGTCACAGTATCTGTAACTAAGTCCTCCTGCATGTCGTTGCGCCTATCTTATTGGCATTTTGTGGCAAAATAAAGAGACTGAAAGGGCATAATCAAGTGAAGGAAGGGCCAAAGGTTAGACGAACTTGAGCACTGTGATTCAAAAAATTGTATTCAATAGATATGGATGTGGTTTGAGCTTTATAAAGGACATTATGAAGAACATGCCTCTGATTATTTTTGATCTTGCCTAAACAAATGTCACTTGGCATTATGGGGCAGGAGCTGTGGTAGGCGTTACTGATGAGTCAACGACCTCTGCATTCAACAGAGCTTTGCTGTGACACAATCTGAGTGGCACACTTGGTTTCTATGCTAACACAGACTATACTATCCATGGGAGAGATCTACAGCAGGAAAAGAATTCACAAAGCTGGCTTTAGAGGACAGTTGCGTCATCCTATAACAGTACTTTTATCTGATGTGAACAATGAGAACCTCAAGGACTGCACACTACAGTCTTCTCTAACTGATCCAATATTTAAATAAACCCAACTACAGCTAGTCATGCTCTGTCGTGGCTTTGAGAGTCTATATCAAATTCTGGATCTTGTTGCAAGAACTGTTTATCTGATCAGATTTGTATGAGGAACCAGTACAGAAGAAAAAAAAAAAAAACACTCCCAAAGAGGCCACAGTCTTCATTTGAATGTTTAATGGACATCGTGAGCCATTTACTATTTACCTAGCAGTACAGAGTGCACAAATATGGGTACAATATGTGAGTCAACCAGAGGGAAAATTTTCATTCAGAGTCTACATGCTGGGAAACCTTCACCCCTGGAAATATATTCCGCACCCTGAAACAACAAAACGGCAAACAACTAAGACTACATCTAAGAAACTTTCAGGATGATCAAACATAAGTTTAGTGAGCGGTTTGGTGGGTTCGATCGAAGCTTTACCCAGTGCGCTGAGTCAAAATCAAGTACATGAGTTAAAGCTCGCACTGTGAGGTTGGTTACATTTCCATATAAACTGATGATGTCGAGAGAAAGAAGCAACAGACGGTCTCTTACTTTCTTTACTTCACTCTCTTTAGAACACATGGTGCCTGCACCATGAGAGCAAGCTGTTCTTTGCAAAGCAGTACGATACTATTCAAAGTAGACTGGAGCCTATCCCAGAGGGAGGGGCCGGGCACGATCTGAATAGTTAAATATTAAATTACATTTAAGCTGAATATTTAATCCCTAACAAACTTATTAAACCCAATCTTCTGACAACTTAGCTTCAGAGTAACAGTCTTTTCAGCTTCTGGTGCAGCCAGCTGATATTCTGAAAAGACTTAATGTTTACAGTTCTGGCTCTAAAAAATAATAACAATAGCCTAATTGTCTTACATGGATAATGGAAGGTTTCTTTACATTCCTCTTTTGTTCTTCCCATGTACCTTTAATCTCCTACCTTCAACCACCCCAAATTACTAGAGTAAAAATACTTATTCCTAAAGAATCTTTATACACATATTCAGATATTTGCTCATAAATTATATCAAAATCAACCCACCATCTTGCATTTACGGGAGAAGAAATCACTAATAAAGCACCTAAATGTTAACAGACCCTCCAGAACCTGACTAACTTCTGAGTGTAAAATTTTATTCCATCAATACTTTAACCTCTTTCATCTAAAGGTGGATAGTTTGCAATCTGAACATCACTAATGTGTTTCTACATGTGCAGCAAAAGATACATTTGTAGGATTTGCAAAATGTTTATGTGATGGTAATAAGCGAGTTGTGCACAACTACCCAAATACAACATAATAAGACAGGATTTGTGGATTTGAGAGTTTCAAAAAGGTCTAACAAATTAATATTCAACCATTTTAACAACTATATGAAAATTAGGTTATGACTTATCTTAAACAGTATTTGCACTAATAAGAATATAGAATTATATCACTTGCAATTTTGAGGATATTTCTGTAAACACCAGCAGAACAAAACCAGACCAGAAACAACTGTACTTCCTGAGGAAGTTAAACTTGTTTGGGGTGTACAGGAAGCTGATGCCCTACAACATTTGCACATTTCAGTGTGCCTGCTGCTGACAAGAACAAACTGCATAGAATAATGAGTTCCTTTTTACATCATCTATCATAGCCTGCCTCCCATTTTTAAGCAGGAGTATGAGGATTCACTCAAAGCACTTGTCAAAGTCTGGGTTTAGTCCATTAGTACTTACATTTAGAGCATCATGAGGTAGACTGGGTCACACTGAGGTTCTATTCCATCAAATAGAGCTCTGAAATGTGGACCAAAAAGCTCATATTCGTGGATTTTCAGACTGAATAGTGGTGTACAATACAGGTATTTTCTACTTAGTTAAAAACATGATCAGATGGTTCTGAAAGCCATGTGTGATTTATCACACTATTAAAATAAACTGTGACCAGAACACAGACAAAAAAAACCCAAACAAATTTCAGATTAGACAGCTGGTTTCTCAGTCACGAGCTACTGGAATATCCCTGAAGCTTAGTAAGACTTTTTCGTATATCTATTCAAGATAAAGAAAATAACAACACTTACTGCATAAATGTGATTCCAGTCAATGTTTCACTGTCTACATGCGGCTATACCATAAATACATGAAGACATGAATAACTAAATGACTCTGCAGTACTTTTTGCTTGTGTTGAACCGTCGTTCACAGGTGCCGATCATGGCTCGTTCTGAGTTAGAATGGGCATTTAACCATGCAGGTGTGAATTCATTTCATTAAAAAATACTGAAGTAGTGGAGATGAACCATAACAGACAGACAGGCCCATGTGATACCCATGCTTAAGTGGAAAGCCTCACAGCCTGCCAGTTTAAAAAAAAACAAACAGTCACTGCAATGCCGGTGATTTTCTTTTTGGCTCTGGCTAAAAAAGCTCTGGGAAGGTTCCAATGAGGTTCTGGCCAGGTTTACTTGCAGAGCACAGAAAGAAAGTGTATAGACAAGCACTACGGAGAGTAAAAGAAGCAAAATATAAATGCTGGCACTGCTGTACACAAGATTACCTTTCTCAAAGCGCCATAAAATTTATTATCTGACCCCTTTTAAATTTTAAATCACCTTGTGATATTTTTTCTTGAACAGCACTATATAAAGGAATTTTATCTACTTATGCCAAGTCTAATTTTAATACATATCAATATACTGCCCAGTCCTACTATCCACTTTCTAAAATCTTACTTCATTGTTAATTACTGCTATTAGAAAAGTTGAACTTCTTCACAGACGGGAGGTAAATGGTCAGTGAGTATTGCTCACATGTCATCATAATCTTGGTAAATAGAATGGTTCTTATATAGTGCTTTTCTACTCAACTTGAGTACTCGAGTGTTATACAGTGTTGCAAAACAGGCCTCATTCACATCATTCAGTCATAAAAGCACTTTTTTTCCCCCCCTTTCTCTTTTACACCTACATTCACACACATTCTTATTTCGATGGAAGCATTGGTGAGCTACTTTGGGTGCAATATCTTTCCCAAAGATTGTGCTTCGTAACTAGCTACCAGAGGTGTCCAGAGGAAATTAACTTTGTGTCTATGTAAGGTCTGAATGTCCAAAAACCAGTTCTTCCAACTGTCTGCAAACCAGTCAGACTGTGTTCTCCACCCCTGTGTAACTACATTACAAACTGTCCTCAAAGAATGGTTCAATACAGTTTAGCCTTTGCCACGGAACCTGAAATCAAACATTTATGAGTCAATGCACACAAGAAGCTTACCTGTTCTGCTCCTCGAGCTTGGCAAGTAACTCCACGTCATCAGGACTGAGCTGGGCCGGCGAGGATGGGGAGAGGCCAGGCGAGGACAGAGAGGTGGAGGAAGAGGTAGCAGTGGTCTGCAGGGATGTGGGCGTGGCCACCTGGCTAGCCATCTGACTGACCGTGTGGGACACCGAGTTCTTGACCCATGAGAGAGTAGAACTCAGCTTACCAGCAACCTTGTCTGTCGCCACCTGCAAAAGATGAGAACCATGAGCTCAAGCCTTCTGAAATCTCTCAGGTTTCGTCACAATTACAGTATTAAACACTCTCACTAACCACATGCTAGTATGAACTACACCGCTTAACATCACTTCCAGTCACTTATATGAAGCCTACATTTACAAAGAATTAAATATTTATCAAAACATCTTCCTCCTGACAGAATATCAATACATCCCAGCAGCCTTTAGTGCTACATTATCAGCTTTGTTGGAAGCAGCACCAGCAGTCAGTGTCAGCTGGATCGATACAGCTGCTTAGTTTACAAAGTCAGCATTGGCAAACAAATCTGTCTGTTTCTGATACTACAATCAATACTTTAAATGACTTGCTTGTATTCCAGTAACAGCATGTTGACTAAGGACAGGATTAAAATAATTCTGTTCTCAAAATGTTCTGTGGATTTTATTCACTTTATAGGAGAAACGTTATGCTTTTACTTTTACTTACATATTTGCAATATGTGCTGTTACAATGGTGGGTGCTCATATTAAATAAGGTCCAAGTTTTAAATGATGGGGTCGGTACATGTGCAAGTAATCCCTATGAGACAAATGTTCAGTTTCAAAGAGATTGGCTGTGAGCAAAGAAGCTCTCTCCTGTTTGTGAAGGGCAGCCAAACACCATTTATCCATTTAAAGTGGAAGTAACCTTCAAAGGACAGGAGCTAAAACCGAGGAGCTGCTTCAAGTCAGAGCATGAAAAGATTAATGATTATTTTGAAGTATAAATCATGAAACGAGCTGGAAAATAAAAATATATATGGCGTAGGAACAATAAATCCCTTTAAAATAAAGATACTGCTTTCTTTATCTGTAACTGTTACTAATGCAGAAGTACCGTCCATTCTTTTTGGTCATACCTGACATTTCAGGTACGTGCCACACCACTATAATGGGTGACAATACTGTCACTGTTTCATTGGACACTACTGACTGCAGCATGAAGAATGGCTCAATGTAACACTTGGAAACTGATAATCTATTATCATAAAGAGAGACTACACTGGATAAAATAAGAAAAAAAAAGAACCACCATAAAATAACTGCATAAAAATAATGGAGGTCATCTTAAATCCACTCCTACCTGCTACTCCAAACAATCCAAACTTTCAGCTGCTTTCCATGAGGAAATCCAACATGTCTTCATTAAAAAGGACAGCTTAAATCTTTCAAATCCAACGCAAAAGGTATTCCACTCTTATGAACCTTTGATCGACTCAACGACACACGGTCCTTTAGTCATATGCTGATCAAACTCAGAAGGGGTCAAAGTGCTCCACAAACAGCCGGCTTCATTCGAGTATCCTGCTGAAATAAGATTACAGCAGGAAGCATATCTCTGTGTTCAGCAGAAAGAAATTCACCTCACACCTGAGAAACAGACTCCTAGCTTCACTTTCACCCCAACAGGAAGTCTGGATACTGAGACCTGACAGGAAACCAATCATTTCAAAAACTACCCTGAAAGAGATGACTAATTTCTCTGCATCTAGTTTCACATCATAGGAGGAGGGACACTTTGTGGTGAGTGTGGCAATAGGAATGAATTACGGTGCACACTGAAAGTGTCTTAGCTAAGCTTTCTTTCCCTCCTATCAAGAGAAACAGCCACACTTTGTGACAATATAAGAAACCGTCCTTTAATATAGAATCTCCACTATGAAATGATTTGATGTTATTGAGCTTTGGATACCAGTGGCTAGAAATGCAAATGTTACTGAAAACCTGAAGTAACAGATCTAAAAAGGAAACAGAACAGCAGTTCTTTTTCAGCCTCACTAACAGAAGCAAAACTATAGTGCCAAAAAAAACACACAAAAAAAACTACTCACCATCTGACAGACTAACTACAGTACTGACTGACAGTAACACTTTCACTTTGGAACCTATTAATCAATCAATCATCCAAAAAACAAACAAAGATCGTAAACAATATGCAGAGAAAACACATTCAAACTCAATCCATCACTTACACAATGCAAAATTAAGGATGCAACAGACTGTTCATATTACACTACCGGGCTATTGGGTCAAACTGCTATCTATAACAACTGAGTCAGGTTAGAAATGTAGTGCCCTCTCTGCAGCTCCTCTTATAGCACTGTCTGCAATCTTATAATTTTGTCTGTTCATTTTCCCTCATCGGGCAACAATGCATGCTGTCTCCCAAAAACTGCACAAACTCTGAGAATTGCTCGTTCAGCATCATCTGTGTAGGTCCTCAGTCATCCAGGTCATGGCAGTCTAAGGAGCTTGAAAAGAAGGTGACTAGATTTTGCTGGTTCACTAAGCTATATACGCATAGTTTAGAATCTCTACTCTGTGTGACTAAAAAAAAAAGATTTATCCAATCAAATATGAAACATCTAGAAAAACAAAGATGCTTTACCTCTGTCATAAAAGATCTAGCATCTAATATAAACAGGGGCCTGTGCCAAGTCTATTCTGGAACAGAGAGAAACAGGAAGTTGATACACCAACTTTACTATTTTCATAACACCACCCAGCTGCTGACCTGTCACTGTGGGGGACACGTTTACTGACCTTCATCAGCGATATGACAACAGAGCTAAACAAACAGATCGTCATTCTGCAGCCCTACAGTGTCTCTGCATTAAGTCAACACGGATGGAGAACAAAAAGACAACCTAGCACACAGAGAGTAACATTAACCTTGCAGAAAAACAAGACAAAAGCAGCAAAGGTTTGTATAATGAGTGCACTCCTACAAACACATGATGGTTTATTTAAAAATAAGAGCAGAGAATCATTCATAAATAACCATTCATCTCCATATGATTTGTGAAATCCTACTAAAAATTACAGTTGGCATGACCATAAAGACCTCTGGCTTTTACATCTACCGCTAAGCTTTTTCCAGTCAGTCCGTCACTCACAGTACAACTTTCAACAGTTGTTAAGACCTGCACAGAACGAGTTATTAAAACCACCACAAACCGATGTGAGCGGTGCAAGGTCTCTGTCAGATATTACAGATATTACCCAGCGCATTTCAGCAATCAATCGAACGATCAGCAAAGTGAAGCTTAAAGTCCAATCAATGAATTCATTCAGTTACGCTACAAAACAAAGCATTGGCAGCACTGCTCATTGATCGGAACATCACAATAAATATTTGAATTACAGCCACGTGAATCCAATTAAAAGAAAACTGCCATAAAGATGGACGTTATTAAAAGAACATCTTAACAAATTGCATATTCTCCCTGAAAACATAAACTATCAGAAAATCATTAACTGATCCTGAAAAATGGAAATCTCTCAGTTTTATCTTGCATAGAGGTCTCTTAAATCAAAACTTTGTGCATCACTGATATAGAAGAATCTAAAGACTAACTTCAAAACTAAATGGGAAAAGAAAAGATGACCATGTACACTAAATGGGTAAAGTGAACATCTAGCCTTTTCAAAACTGACGTCAAACTCGGCTAATGTCAGACAAACGTCAGCCATTGGTAAAACCCATGTTATTTCCTGACATGCACTGGCGCAGTCCTATAACCCAGTCAAATGGTGAACCTCATTAATAATGAGCCTCACTGAAAAAAGTAAAGCTCAAAACAAATTCCTAGTGTATTTTATATTAGATATTTCTGTCAGGATATACAAGCATTCTGAGAGTAACAACTTAAATGTAATCATCTCACGACAGGACATGCTTAGACAGATGCCAATGTCCAGGTGGCCTTAGAAGACATTCCTTCCAACAAGACGTGCCAACTGCAGCAAGGCCTCTCTATAAATCCTGGACACAGAGATTGTTGCTTCTTTTGTTTGCCAAAGAACTCAAAGGGGCCCTGAGATGCAGAGTGCATAGCTAATGAAACCCACAGAAAGGCCAGAAGAAGGCGTTAGGGAATAACTTCACGGGGAACTGAGAAAAAGCGCAGAGGCAAAGGCAGAAGCATTTACTGTCTTTACTCAAAATGAACAACACCTAACAGACACCTCCCAGAGCTCTTAGCTAAATGTAAAACTTGGAAGTTTCAGTCAACAAGATATTTACAGTCACTCGGCTTTCATGTTCCCATTTCTAGGAGGGGAATTACATCAAATTTGTCTGGCTGAGAATGAGAGACCCTAGTCTCAAAGGGAAAAAAAATGCCCATGTGCTTTGTGAGGGTGTTAAAACACAGGCCTGACTTATAATAACACACAGAGAGACACACACTCTGAGGTGGGAAGGCCTTTTACTTCACACACAGAAGTGCAGATTTTCCCAGTGTAACATCAGCATTTCAATGGTCTTACTGAAGGCTATTCTTCAACGTGCTCCCACATAATGAGAGCTACATTTGGCCCACAAAAATCTAGCATTACAGTAGTGTGGGAAATCATATGCGCTGGCAGCAGCTTATTTTATATAATACCAGTACTTACATTTCAGCCATGGATATTCACTGGGAGAAACAGCTACAGCCAATCGAAAACATTAACTATAAGGCTTTTTCGGCTTGCTTTTTAAAAAAATATAAATATACACTAAATATCACAATACAGACTGTCTAAAATGGATGTCAAATCAAACCCTCCTGATCATACATATTAAATAAATGAGTGTAACATAAACAGCAGTTAGTGAAATTGTGAGGAAGAAGAAAAAACTCACAAGGGGGAAAATGGTGGCTGGGGGGGATAGAAACACTAACTACACTGAAGTGACAGCATTACTGATTTGTGGCTTTTAGGATTTTCTTACAGAGTTACACAAATAATGTAATGCATTACTGGTGATTGTATTCATAGATATTACCTTTGTTTTGATGCACCACAGGGTGGAAATCAAAGGCTTAACTGGATGAATTCAAAGGTACTGCAGTTATAAGATTTCTCACAGGCCACACGCTAATATAAACAGACCTGACACATTGTTTGCAGTAATAATTACAGCTTTGCTTTTTGTCTCATGAACAGTTAAATGTTACTTTTTGTTTTCAGTACTAGTTGTTGGTGATACGTCCTCTGAGAGAGAAAACCACTGTAATCTGTGTAAAATGACCAAAAATAGATTCAAATGTACTTTTTTTCCTTGTTCAGCCACAGGCACATATATAGTGTAGGTGGCGAGTACATAACACGATCATCCTCTGCTTGGCTTAGTCACACACGATTTATTGTAACTCCTTGATCCATGTTCTCCATGGACTCTTAAATATGGGGGTCACGGGAAAGCACTTGAAGCTTCAAAGATTTGACTTACTGACATACAAAAAGAGTGAGAAGTTGTTATGTGTTAGTTGGCAATCAACACCGCATGAGCCATATGTCACCAAAGTTGTTCATCGAGGCACTGTGGCTCAAGCTACAACAAACTACCAGAATTAAATAAATGCTAATCTGTGGTAAAAGTGTATCAAAACTGATTATTTCAGTGAAATGATGAGCTATGTACAGGTAGAGGAAATGATCATTACTAGATTACCGGTACATAAATAACACTGATACAGGCATACTGGCAAATAAAATGACATTGATAGCCGATATTTATCCTTTGTGTCACATCAATTTCTACCTGGCCAAATGATCATAGTGATATTAGCAACTTTTCTCTTCTCTCGCACATAGTTTGTTAGTCGTCTCTCTTCTCCAGTTCTAACTCTAATATTGCATGTTTTTTCCATCACCATATATAGAGGCCTGAGATTACTTTTGTGAACTGGCACATTACAAAGTAAACTAAAAAAATAAATCTGTGTCCGCCCCATATTACACAGTCTGTGCATCCCTCAATATAATCCACTGTATTAGGTAATTAGTCTGGCACTATTATACATTTAGATCAGCTACATTACTTCCGCAATGTAATGCACGAATGAAATACACTTTAATTGAGTCTGGTGACGTTTCTTACTGTTGTAACTTCTTGTGGGTTAAAAGTCCGCTTGATCTCTGCTCTGAGAGCTGTTGCAACTTGCAAGTAACTTCTATGCAGATGGACTTACGCATATGCTTAGCTGCAACACAACCAAGGCTACTGCTGAGCGGTTTAAATCCTTTGCTTAGTCTACTGACACACACATAATATTGTTCACCTATCAAAAACCCTTTGGTGGACGGGCAGTAAACTGAGTACAGATGCATTAGACGCTGAAGTCCCGATTCCTTTTATGGCTTGCTGATGTTGTGAAATGACGAAATGGAGATCTAGCATCAAATGCAACAGTATGCACACTGTATGTCTTCCAGAAAGCTCTAAAGTCGACGTGTCGGACAATACCACAGAGGAGGTTACATATTTGAATAAATGTGACTTTAACAGACATTACCCTGCAAGAATAAGTAAACTGCTCATTAAAGGATGAAGTGTTTTTAGGCTTTTTATTCCAGGCGATAGCCCGAGTCTTTTATAAAGTAGTTAGGAGATCAATAGCAAACATTTAACACAAGCAACAACGCCAACAAGCCGTGATACACGCCAATACTAAACCGCAGTTTTTGAGTTAAGTAAAGATCATTTGCTTTACTTAAAAGTAATGTCACACTGTTCACGTTAACAGTCACGGGTGATAACTGAGACTTTACGAGTTAGTGCTCGTTCCAGTATTTAGACATAGCCCGAAAATAGCAGGAACATCCTTTACCTTGAACCGTTTTTAGCCTCCCGCAGCAGACGTCGCCTGCTTCCCATGCACGAAAGTGTGCTAGTCCTGACACTATGAGAAAACGACAGGTTTTCACACAGTTCACCCAAGTACATATGTTACCCAAGATAGCCTAGATCGGTTTCCACTTGAAAGCTAGCCAGCGTTAAGTTAGCTCGTTCCCATTGACTCTTGGGTCCAACCCATGCAGCCGTAATACGTGTACACAAATGTCTGCGGAGCTGGGACAGACGGCGGCCTACCCGGGTGTTTACATCGCGCAGAGCATGCCCGATTTGGAACAATACTGACACCAAGCGTTCCAACTGCGCAACTGCACCTCCAGTACGTCATTTTTTTCATTCGTTGGTAAAAGAAAAACATTTTTTATCAGGGAAATCAATGTATTTGTTATAGAAAAGACTTGAATTAAGTTAATTTCCCTTCCCTATGCCCTTCCCCGTGAATAGCCTTAAGATCATCAGCTAGATTGATGATGATAGATGATTTAGTTATGCTTCTGGCTACCCGAGGACGTCATTACTTTTTCTCTTTATGATTACTCTCCGCAGCAACACAAACTGTACAAACACAACTAAAGTGACATCTTAAACCTGCTTGCCAGGACAGGTTTTTCACATTATGTGAAATATCTTGTTCAACAGCTGGTTAGTGAATTAACTAAGTTTCATTAACAACTTTTTCGAATTAAGAGTGAGAGAGAGTGAGAGGTTGTACCCTGTTTTTTTTTTTAAATATTGATAAGACATTTTAAGAAACACAATACTTAAAGAATTCTTTTATCAAAGACAGAAGGATGAAAAGAATTTGAATTATGAGGCTGTAATAGGTTTATCTAAGTACTTTTCAAATAATTATGCCTTTTTTCATTATATAAATTTAGCTCCAAAGTGTCATAACATGCTACATATATACACAAGGAATTTGGGGATCAGGATATTAAAAAAGTGAACCATTCACACACATTCAAATTAGGCTTATTTGTCTTTTTGCCCACGATATGACAGATATCACCTGTCATGACTGTTTTTCAACAAATTAGCAACCGGTGTGTCCATACGATGTAAAATCTTCAAGTCAAAGAAAAGAGCTCTACACATATGTTGTAATGCTTACCTAATTGTCTTACCTGAAATTCATTGCTGAGAGAAAAATACTTCTATTAGATGAAACCTGGAGGTACAAA
Organism: Pelvicachromis taeniatus; assembly: GCA_015108175.1. Lineage (NCBI taxonomy): Eukaryota > Metazoa > Chordata > Actinopteri > Cichliformes > Cichlidae > Pelvicachromis > Pelvicachromis taeniatus. The sequence goes on from VURO01007981.1 coordinate 46,705, forward strand.
CACTTTGGTCTTTATAAATTTCAGTTAAGGAATCCTATCTTCATTGAAAAAGCAGAAAAATACCATAAACAAGTCCAGAAAAACTCTGGTGTAAACCTTCAAAAACTACTTATCAGGAAATATTAATTTGAAAAATATCTATACTATGACACCTCAATCAAACTGCCTTCAGTATAGCTATATGTAGCTCATAATGGAGCAATCACTTCCTCTGGTAAAAACATGACTCGACTGCCTAACCTAGAATCACATACCATGCACTCATGAAACCTACTTTTCAGGTTTCACATGAGAGCAGTGACGCATTTCTTTTGTTGACAAGCTGGACACTCCTTCCTTCATGACAGTGGCTGAAACTGAAGTGTCATGTACTTAACTGTACATGACACTTGGCAACATCACAGTGAATGTAGGCTTTTAAATCTGAGACACTGTCAACAATCACATCTCAGCCTGTCAATCATAAATATTTACATACTTATGGTTGCACACCCAAATTGTAATGCTCATTATTGAGGTAGATTATGACGAAACAGATGAGTCACAGAGACCTTAAAATAGATGAGAAAGTGGGCTGGCTTTTTAAAAATAGATCTTTATAATGTTTTGTGGTAATAATGGCTGAGCCAGCAAATTATTGCGTAGAAGGAGCGTCAGCAAACTGTGATTCTGCTTGTGTTCTTTGCAGTCACACAGTCCTTACCAATGTCTACAGTTATCAGTCAATTTCTGATGCAGACATGATTAACATCCATACTACTGTACTATTTTGATTGTGACCACACCGCAAAGTGCATATTTATATAGCACCACAACATAACACCAGTGTCCTTAATGCAGTCCATGACTCATTTTCTGCTTTTAAAACCTCTGGAACCATAAATGTGCCTGCACTCAGAGACAGATGCAATGAGGTCTTTATTTTCTATTATATATGCTCGCCCACAACTTTATTAGTTACGCATCATCAACTGCTCATTAATGAAAAGCAAGGATCAGAATAGGGAAGAAAGGTCATTTAAATTACTTTGAACATGGCATATTTGTAGGTGCTGGATAGGCTGGTGTGAGTATTTGAGAAACTGCTGATCTACTGGGATTATCTAGGGAAAAACAGATAATGGTCTGGGGGGGGGGAAAATCCAGTGAGTGGCAGTTCTCTGGGGGAAAATGCCTTGTTGATGTCAGAGGTCAGAAGAGAATGGCCAGACTGCTTTGAGCTGACACAAAGGCAACAATAACTGAAATAACCACTTGTTACAGGTATTCAGAAGAGCATCTCTAAACCTTGCAGCTGATGAGCTACAGCAGCAGAAGACTACACCAGGTCCTGTCAGCTATGAACAGAATACTGAGGCTACAGTCAGCACGGGATTAACAAAACCGGAGAACAGAAGACTGGGAAATTGTTGCCTGGTTTGTAGAAGTGGACTCAGGTACCGGTGTCCAGTCAATACTAGCTTGATGAGATCAATGCGTTGTTTCTACCCTCTGAGTTCAGTATGTAGCCCAATGATACATATTAAATAAAATATTTTCTTTGGAAACAAAAAATATAGCTCAAATATGCACTATGAAAGCTGTCTTAACATTTTTCACATTTATTTTATTTGTAGTCTATAATACATTTAAACAACATAAGCTGACAAAAAGTGCTTTAAAGACAGGCACATTTACATTCCAGGTCTTCACAAAAACCCAGTTTCCAAATACACGAAAAGCTAAAAACTGTGTTTTATTGTGTTAACTTATTAGTTTGGAAAGTAACAATCACAGTGATTTAGTGGTCATTAAAATGTGTTCAGAGTTTGCAAAATTACGATGATTTGATGAGCTGCTTTTATTAGTTAAAAGTATCGGTATCAGCAATACTGACCCTCTATTTAGTTGGTATCTAATTGATACCAAATCAATCAGTGCAGTATCTCACAGTTGTATTGATCAGATTAGCATTCATGAAAAAAAGGATCCATCATGCCTTGTATCAATGGCTCAGTTAGGTGACAGTGCTGTAAAGATAAGATAAAGGCAAAGATTCCTTTATTTTTGCTTTACTTGGGCATTGAACAGTGAAATTGGAGCAGAGCTTACGTTTCAGCAGACTACCATACATTCCTATTTGCTTACACTCATCATTCATTCCTCTGAATTAAATAACAATACTATTAAAATAGCCAATATAAGATAGCAAAAATAAAATAGCAAGCAAAATATGGAGTGTGTAAATGTCGAAATAGCAAATATAAAAGTATAAATCCACATTAATATGGTTCTGCTAAAAAGGATATTGCACTTGCTGGTAGATAGCAGCAGCCATGGTGTGGGCGTTATTGTATATTGTGCTATGTTATGTTGGTGTTTGTGTGAAAATTGTGCTGAATAATAACAGGTAGTGGGTGGTGAGTGAGGCTTACTGTGGCATGAGGTTGAACAGGAGCTGTCCAGGGTGGGACAGCATAGCCCTTCTGAGACACCAAGTGCTGGCTATGTCTGGATCTGTGTGAGATTCCCTGTCTACATCAATAAATCAGTAACTAACAGAAATGCATTAATATAAATCACCAATGACAGTTAGCAATTTTTACTGCATTTGTGGACGGAAAACTGACACTACATTTCAACAGCATGTTTCCTGTCTGGGAACATTTCTGAGACACTCTGCTTTTATTTTATTTGCAACAGGTTTAAAAAGAGGTCGCATTTGTGTCTGTGCACTCCAATCTCTCTCTCTTGTCTCAGATCTTAATATTTAAAATCTTTATATTATTTTATACTGTAGACTCAACACAATAAAAAATATATATTTTTAGCTTTCTTTTTTAGTGTGTAACAACAACTAAATTATCCATCCATCCATTCGCATCCGCTTATCCTTTCCAAGGTCGCGGGGGGCGCTGCAGCCTATCCCAGCTGTCTTGGGGCGAGAGGCGGGGTACACCCTGGACCAGTCTGTCACAGGGCTAACACACATAGAGAGATAACCATTTGCACTCACAGTCAATCTGCCAATTAACCTATCCCCATAATAGGTTAAACTGTCCCCAGTTTATGGGGACAACTAAATTATATTGTAGTTAATTAAACCTTAGGAACCAAATTATGTCCTGCCAAAGATGGAGAAATAATATGAGAGAAAATGCATTTATAGTATAACAGGTGTGTGAGGAAAAAAGTTAAACAGTTTCCCTGAGTAGACAAATTAAACTTTAAGCAACAGAGCTTTTCCACAGCAGACATTACAACTTGCGAGTTAACTACACTTGAAAATGACCCTATTCAGTATCCATGACAAGGTCAAATCAAATCACTTTTATTGTCACATCCCATGTGCTGGTACACTGGTACAGCACATGTGAGTGAAATTCTTGTGTGCAAGCTTCACAAGCAACAGTGGTGTGCAAAATACAAGAAACACGAGAAACAAAACAAAATATAAGAATAGGAATATGAAAATTATAAGAATAAATATATGTACAAATATAAGCATGTATGCACATTACTAAATATATATATATATATATATATATATATATATAATATGGAGTGCATAAATGTCGTAGTTCCGGTAAGTGAAAGTGTTTAGTAGTCTGGTGGCCTGATGGAAAAACCTCCCTGTAAGCCATCTCATCAGGGTGTGTCTGTGGGCATGCACAAAGAGTCTCAGACTGAAGCAGTGGAATGCAGCTGCAAACTTGACATACACCTCAACTTTGGTGACGTGTTTCATGAAACATGCTTTTCTCGAGACTAACTCACCCCTTTCTGCCCACAACAGGGGAGATATGAGCGGAAAAGGCCAGCTGATTCTGTGGACATCAGGTGGGATCTAATCTGAGTGATTTTACACGGGAACGTAAAAAAAAAGTAGGTAATTGGGTAAATAGCTTCCCCAGCTCTCTAGGGGGCAGTGCTGTTAATCCAAGTCTTCAAAACGGCATGGCTCATCCTGTGACGCGGTACTTACGGAGCGTGCGCACGATGATCTTCCTTTTTCCAGTGCAGCGGAGTCAAGCCCCAGTCTTTGGCTCCGGGCTCCTTCATAAGGAGACTAAAAGACTGCAAAATGGTTTGTAATCTGTCCACATATGTGCCTATATGTATACATTAGGCGTACATCTTGTGCTGTGTGGTGTCA
>VURO01007983.1:7825-20306 GCA_015108175.1 Pelvicachromis taeniatus
ACACACTCTCTCTCTTTTTTTTTTTTTTTTTTTTTTTTTTCTTCTTTTGTCTTCCTTTTTTTTTTCTTTTTTTTTTTATCAAGGCGGGGTCTTGGGTCGTTTAAACCAATGACATAAACCAAGAAGAAGAAGAACACCCCCCTGCTCCCCTCTCTCCATTACCACCGTCTCTCTCTCTCTCTCTGTTACACACACACACACACACACACACACACACACACACACACACACACGTTCCTCTACCGTGGTGAGCATAAATGATGCGATCATTTTTGGATTCTTCCTCTGGAATGACCGCATCTCTCTCTTTTTAAAAGAGTTTTTAAAACCGAGATAGTTTTCTTTTCAGGTGAGGAGTGCTTTAATATTTTCCTGGGGAATAGTTTTGTTTTTTTTTGTTTGTTTTTTAAATGCTCAGAGCATTGAAGATAAGTAAAAAAAAAAAAAAACTCTTTAAAGTTAACTATCTGATGTATTGCTACATGTGGCTTTTTGTCAAACTTCTGCTTCTCAGTTCTTACAAACTGCACCAACAATTTATTTATTTTTTTTTTTTTTATTTTAGCACTGGGTTGAGGCTATAGTGTCTCTAAGTACAGTTTGGTGTCTCTGAGCTCATTGTTTTAGTTCCATGGCCTGCTGTTATTATTTTCTAAAAGATAATTTCACCTTTTATATAAATCACATTAGAGATGCTATTCAATTCAAAGCATGTTTCATTTTATAGTAAAAAATCATATCAATCAATAATATAATGTAATCTTTCAAGAGGCTCAAAACTTAAATCTGGCCTTGTCTTTTATCCTGTCTTCATGAGCCTGGTTCTGCAAGAGGTTTCTTCCCGTTGAAAGGGAGTTTTTCCTTCCCACTGTCACCAAGTGCTTGCTCAAATGGGGTTGTTGGATTGTTGGGGTTTTCCCTCTCTATTATTACAGACTTACAATATAAAGTACCTTGAGGTGACTGTTGTTGTGATTTGGCGCTATATAAATACCACTGAATTAAATTGCTTTATGGTTGGATAATAGGGTAAAGCCCCAACAATTAGATGATTTCTTATAAGCAAGCACTTTGTGACAGTGGAAAGGAAAAACTCCCTTTTGACAGGAAGAAACCTCTGGCAGAACCAAGTTCAGGGAGGGGCAACCATCTACCATAACCAGCTGGGGGTACTAATGAAAAAGAAAAGAAAAAAGACAGCGTAAGGAGACAGGATAAAACACAAACTGTTGGCGAGAGAAGCTCAACGTTAATGACATGAGTTGTCTGACACACCACTCAGCCTTTTTCATTGAAAAGTTACAATAAAATCCCAGGAAAATTCCTGTCTTTCACCAAATGGTAGAGAAAACCAGTAATTAGCCAATCATGAATAGTTTAGGAAGTTCTTTGCCTTTCGTCTTCATTTTAAACGTCAAAAAATGTCAAAGCTCAAATACTTGCCGTTAATTGTAAAATATACCATAGCAGTCAGTTCTGACTGTTGGTCTGCCAGTGTTGCCTGAAAGCCATATTATCTGTGTCTGGTCCAAAATACAACTAGATGCGATGTTTGAGTGCGCCGACCCTGACTTCCACTAACATGGATGACAAAATGTTACATGCCTGTCACATAAATTCTACCCAACTTCATAGGGCGATAAAAATTTTACAAGCAAATATGTCAAAATTACTCTTTCTTTCTCTCCATACAATGTTACTGCACAGAATTATGAATGTACCAGCAGCGCTTTAGTCTGCAGTCAATCTATAATTTATGGAATTGCTTTAACATACTACTAAGATGTTATAGGAGACTGTACAAGGCTGTGATATTTGTGTTTCACCCCATTACATTGTACCGATGATTAATGGTGCTCTTTAGTATGGATCACTGTGGGATGCTGCTGAATGAAAGCTCATAAAACAGCACAGCCAAGTGAGTAAAAGGTGAAGGAAGGGTAAACCTTGTAGATCTAAGGAGAGATACACTTAGATTTTTTTTTTTTTATGTTCACTCTGTGTAGAGGGAGCGTTTTTACAGAAAAGGAGTTGTACAAATCTCAACAACCCAATATTGATTATGTTAGGAGTTCCTTTGCTTTCTCTAAAGTGATTATTCTGCAAGTAGTGCCGTGGCTTTTGTAAAGGCAGAGAATTTAATTTAGTCTTAGATATGGTTTAACTGTGCTGTACACTGGACTCACCCGTGCTCAATTGATTTGACAAGAATATACAGCAAAGAGCATGGCCCCAGTTTTTTGTGAATGTGTGGGGCGCATGGAGGACATCACATGATTGATTTTCACTATCCTGTTTTTGGAACTTGTTGCACAAACGACACACATCGATCCATATGATTAAACCATGAAGGGGTTGCCTCTGATAAACATTTTGAAAGCTGCTACAGATTCAAGAAACCACAATGCGTTTCTACATCTCATTCTCAATCTCATTACATTTACAGAGCACGCCTTTTTTTTCTTTTTTTTTACTTTCCTATTGCTCTATTCTGCCTGACCTCCCTTCTCTATTGATCTGCCCATCAGCGATTGCCCACCTTTTGTCAGAACTCTGGCTATATGTGGGGGCTGGGCAGCTTATAGCACAAGAAGACAAGAATTGAAGTGAAGTCAGTGAGATAATTGGAAAAATGGAAAATGGTGGTGGAAAACTGTGACTATTTTATGATATCAGATACTCCATTTTCACACTAAAGGAGAAAAAAAACACATCTACAGTAGTGCCAATTTGGAAATCATTAATAATTTTCTATTTTTCCTCACAAAGCTGACCTGAAAACATTTCACACAAGTGGTAAAACAAAACCAGTTAATTAAAAAAGACAAAATAGTGGTGGTTTTGCAGAAAAACTATCGAGTGTTGTTTATCTATCTTCCTAACCCACCTTGCTTCCTGCAGCAGCGTGCCTATATGATTGCAGTTGAAAATGATCTTAATATGAGGTTCAAGTATAAATATAAGGCCTCTAAAGAGTACCTGAAGTCTGTCCTTCACAACATGTCTGTGGAAATGTATCATGGATCACGATACATTTCAGAGGACTTAAGAAGAGTAATTGATGCTCTTGGGCTGGAAAAGGTTACAAAACCAACTCTAACCAGCTTTGGACTTCATCTGTTATTTATCACAATCAGATTGTGTACACACGAAGGAAATGTAAGATTGTTACTTCCCGATAGCAAGATCTATAACAGCCACTGATATGCTGAATCTGGGCCATTGCAGCTTGTTATCGTTGATGGACAAATGAATTGTGAATTATACATAATTCTAAAGGAAAACTGCTCTAGAACTGAATGTCTAAAGAAGGTGAGTCATGCAGCAACCATTAGCACAAATGTTGATCCACGAAAAATAATGGCTGAAAAGTTTTGGAGCGGCGATGTCAAAGTCCTGACCTTAATTTAAAATAAACGTTGAGGATGTACCTGAAGCAAGCAGTTTATGTGAGGAAGCTCACCGCTACATCACCAATGGTCTAAAAGTCTTCCAAGCCAGTGTGCAAGATGGTGCGATGGTACTGGAAACCTTTAATTCATTTGTCTTTGTACTTTACTTACTTATAAGAAATGCTGATGCCTTAAGCCATATTTATGCAGAAACATAGAAAATTCAAAAGGATTTATAAAGCACTGTACTGAATGGCTGCAAAAACATTTACAAATAAATGACAACCCACTGCAAAACGGCATACCATAATCACAAGCAGCTAATGTAATCTGTATGAAGAAGCAGAAATCGCTTTAATTCTTCCATTCCCGCTGCTCATGCTGCATGCTCTCTGCTTTCCTTTGTCAAATTTAAAGTTAAATCAAAGACAGCAATAAGATTTTATTGTGCTCTTTTATCATTTTAACAAAAGAATCAACAACTTTACCCGTTTTCCCCCAAGTAAGAAAAAAAAACAAAAACGCTGGAGGGATGCAAACTATCAGATCCCTTTTTAAGCAACATTGTAAACAAATAGGAAAGTGCCAGCTTACTGTTTTTTTTATTTTTTTATTGTTGAACATGCAAAAAGACAGTGATCTGCATTTCTCATCGAATCCACCACTGCATCAACATAAAAGATTGGTGGAGATCTGTGGGGAGTCTTGAGTACTGGAGGAATTTATTCTGTGCTGTAAGAAGAGGAGGTAAGGTTCAGTGCAGAGCAATATCAGACCTTCTCATGTTGAACCCTGAACTCAATCTCCATACTCACAAATTCACACGGAGAGTTCATGGCGAGTCCCTGTGGAGAGCTGTGCAACATGCTATCTACACCGCGGTCTCTGGAGACAAACATCTTTCAATCTACAGATGAATTATTGAAGGCACACCACCCCCACCATGTTTTTTTTTTACATTGGTTGGAATTAGTTGTTGCTCTAGAGTACAAGGACCATGTTGCACTGGAGGTTTGAGGGGCAAATTTATTTAAATTTCTTTTCGCTCATGTTGTGTTTCTAGACACCCCCCTATTTTTCAGTTCCCCTCCTATAAATCAGTTGCTTTCCCTTGGTCCTTTACTCCCACCTTCAAGACTCTTCTCAAAAGGATTTTCCCCACGTATTCAGCTCAATCACAATTTTCATGCACCTGCTCATCGCCACTTTTTCCATTTCTTGGTAAGTTATTACAGTCTGATTTCTCTGTTCTTTTGTTTTGTTTTTGGTTGAGTTGTAAAATATATTTATTATCTTCTATGAATAAAAACCAATCAATAACAGCGTACACGGCTGCCAAAGCATGCCACAGCACTTGTTTGAGTTGCAAAGATCAGTATGCATCAATGCACCTACATGCTCAACATATATGAAGGCTGCACCACGCACCCAGCAGCCTACATCCTCTTTTTTTTTTTTTCCTATTTTGCTAATGAGGACACAGGGCTTCACTATACAAGAATAAAGAGGGGGTGAACGGCTCAGACCCCCAATGGGTCTCCTTGAACTTGTGAAATAGGATTGACACCACACTCAGAATCAGCTCACCATGTAAGAACAGCAGACTGAGCCCCCCCAGGATGCTAAGCTGAATCAATTCCCCTAATGATGTTTGTAATTTAGGAGGCTAATGACATGCACTATGAACTGGAAGATTGTGTTTAGGAGATGCCTCTCGGAGTCAAGTGTTGCCTTGGCGAATGCCTCCTAAGAAATTACACAGAATACAGGAGCAAATTACAGAGATGCTGCAATTTACATTTTGGGACTTTGATACACGGATTACAACAAATGTATTTATAATAAGTAATGATGTCATTTGTGAATAAGGCCCCTTTAAAAAAAAGTTTATCTCTTTCAAGCCTGATATCCTTAAGGGGAATCCAGGATTAAGTCATATAAGAAACTGAAATATGCAGATATTTGCATTAGTACATTTTCTTGTATACGTTCAGTGATGCTGATAGTTTGATGACAACTTCTTGCATACCTTAAAAAAATCTGCTGTTACACTTGGACACCAACCCCCCCCCACACACACACACACACACACAATTTGGCCTTGTGTACTCTAATTCTGCATACTTCCTGTGTGATGAGGATGTGTGATTTTTAAAGATGTTTCACGCTGTGTGTGCGCAGCATCTATACATGGGCAAATACATGTGTCCTTGCATGAACATGTGCATATATGTAAATGTCTAAATGTGTGGCAAAAAAAACCCATTTACACCAGAGCAACCACACAGGAGATATGGCGACAGAACGCAGCACGATATACATACACAGCATATTGATATGATTACTCCACAGGCTGCTCCCTTTGTTTCAGGCTGGTCATTAACAACCTATTTGAAGACTTTGTCAATAGGTGCCAAGACAACAAGAAGCAACATCGCCCCCACCATGCTCGACACCCCCCCCCTCTTCATCCACTTGCCTTTCTTTTTTCTCATTAATATGGAAATGAGCTGCTTATTGTTGTTAAAGAAAGGGAAGAAAGCTGTCATGTCTTTGGTGACAGACTCAATGGATGTGTTTGGATTGCAGGGTTTGCTGTTTTCCGAGAGCATGTCTTATCTTTGTTTAGGCAGCGAATCAAAAATGTAAACATCACTTCATTAGCATCTGTCAGGAAGCTTAACACTATGATTTTTAATGCATGGCTAAACCTCTGAATAGGCAAATAGGCCTTGTTATTCTGTCTCCTCTTTTATCTCCACTTTTTGTACCAGTTAATTTCTCAAAGGGAAACTTACTTAATCCTCTGCATTTGCTCGCAAAAGCTGTATTGTGTAGCTCTGCTTTCTCCTTCTGCTAGAACATCATTTACTAGACTTGGGTTATTGTACTTTCCCTGTTGGCTGGTGATCACTTTTGGCATTTTTTCCTCATTCAGAGACCAAAGAAATATTCATTTTTTTTATTTCAGTCAGATGAAACTCCCAAAACAAGTTTTTGCTTTGAAAAAACAAAAGAATAAAAAAAAGAATGAAAGAGAAATTTGATGCACTATTCTTATCCTTTACGTGAGATCAAAAGATTTATATTTTAGCCAATCACCGGTGCTATCAGCATCACACTTCATCAAGGCTTACTCCACACCCAGCAATTACTTCAAGTGTACCTGCACATTGTGGAGTGATATTATAATTACTAGGACAAGACCGAAAATAGTCAAGATTAGGTAAATGCAGGCTACTTATCTCAATTAAGGACTTTGTTTATATCTTGATTTGCCTGTTGCAGGGTTGCATACGCATCAGAGCTTATTTTCAGTTGTGCAAAAGGATTTGACCTCCTCAGGGACTCATCAGCTCCTTGTTTTCGCAGCTGCAATCTTCTAGATTTCATCACTAGGCTGAAGCACTTCTCAGATTGAGTTACACTGTTAACAAATGCATGCTCAAAGTCAAAGTTCTCCCCACAAAACACTGTGGCATACAGAGATCTCCTGAGATGACAGATTTAAACAAGTAAATGTCAGCTGCTCCTTGAGGAAGGTATAACGGGCTGCACACTCCCTTGTGTAAAAACCACTGGGTAAATCTGTAAGTTTAAATCCAACAAAACTGACAAAGATCGTTGATTATGCTTGCCTGGGAGAGTGATAGAAGTGTCAGTGTTGCCAGATGCAATGCAGTTTGAATTTTTATTGGAGTATATGAAGAAAATTGACTCAAAAAGAAATTAACATGAGGGGAAAGGGATATATTTGTAACACTTCAGGGTATATTCAAGACAAATAACATAATGGTCATTTACCACAGACAAAAGAGAAGCTGTGTTTAAAAGGTCAGTGATATCTATCTGTCCATCTTCTTCCCCTTATCTATTTCAGAGTTCTGGAAGCTGGCGCCATACTCCGGCACTAGTCTTTCCTGTTTTGGTTTTACACTCAAAGTCCAGGTAGTGTTTGGCAGGTGAAAATAAGCCTGTGGGTTCTTGGTCTTAAGCTGTCACACCTACTGCTTGACCAACTCCAGTGTCCACTCTTTGTCAGATTGTTTGCTACATTTGAGTGTTTAACAGGTTCTTCCATGGCTTCCTTGTGATTTTCCCCGTTTGGTGGAAGAGTGGCTTCTTCATCAACTTCTCCCTCTTTGAAATCCTTCATTGGAGAATTTATCGCATCAACTCACCTGCCTGCCCACCTTCCTACGACTCTCTTCCCCAGAATAAAACAGACCAGTGCCCCCCTTTCAAGAATCCTCCTCAGATAAACTAAGTAAGCAATTTGCCTGTGGACTCACCCACATAGCCCTACCTCTCATCTCTCTCAGTGGATACTGTACCACTAAACACAACCCCTGGGATTTCATTGGGTGACATCTCAAACTGCATTTGCTTGTTGTTGCAAATGAGTTGGTCTGCACTGGGTTTTTATTTTATAGTCCACTTTTCTTTATTGCCTTTTTGCACATGACAGTTGGAGCCTATCCCAGGTTTCATAGGGTAAGAAGTAGGGTACACCCTAGATGGGTTGACATGGATTTATTTTTTTTAGTTAATTTTTAAACAGGCAATTAAAATCAAACAGCCGTGGCAATAATTCTGCCACTTGTGCTTCTAAAAGTGTCTTGTTGAGCTAAAGCTAACGTTCCAGTTAGCGGCATAACAGATTTAACCCTCTCATAATTAAAAAATATTGCTACAGCTTGGTTTTTACACAAAGCTGCAAAAGATTGAAGCAGCTAGAAGTCCTAAAAGTGACAATATTTGCACGAGTGGGTAGAGTTCTAATTTTTGCGAACGCTAATTAGCTCGAGTTATCTGCAGACTACATTTTGTAAACAAATCCACGCTGCAATTTCGCTTACCTACAAACACAATTCCTGTCTGGACAATTACTGCAATTAGCTGCACAGCAAGCTGTATTATTGAAAAAGTGAATACATAAAATGCATAATTGAATCAAAAGTGCCCCAAAACAATACCACAAACACACTTTCTAGAGTCAAAGCTAGCAGATATAGCCACCTATGTCCACACTCACCTGTCTGTCAAAGCTTATACACCCTTACTTCTAGATTTATAGTATAAATAGGTGAAATATAGTTACACATAAAAACAAGTCACCCCTGTTCACATGTCAAGAAGGGGAAAATTAAATAAAGAGGACTAAAAATATTTTTTTTGATCAGACTGTGATTCTTGCAGAAACAGAATAGAGCTTATAGGTATTATATTATTTACTACCATTGTTCCAAAACTCAGATATATAAGTTATGTTATATATAATTTACCCATACTCAGGGTAAGAAGAGAATGTGAAGAAAACTTTAAATATATCCGTATTTTGGGGTTTTTTTTGGGAAGAGGCTACAAAAAACTTGCACAAACACAAGACAAATGTAATGATTGTCGCAGTAATCAGAGATCTGTGGCTTTGTCACATTTTAACAAAGAATCAATGAATCAAGACTCAAGCTGTCATCCTGTGAAAACACTGCAGTCTAGCACAAGTGCCCTCTTAGATTTTTTTTATTCCTCTTTTAAATCACTTCAGATTTTTTGTTGCATTTCTAATCATCAATTCAGAAGTTGTTCCAGTTGCTGAAATGCCTGCATGTGAAGCAGCGACGAGGAGGGTGAAGGGATGAATGTACATGTAATGTTTTTGCATTTGTATTCCTCTATCCATCTCCCTTTTTGTCAGGACAGTTTCATTTCCATGTCAGTGATTTATGAAGGGAGATAGGAGAGAGCATGTTAATGAGATATTTCTCCTCATCTTCTCATGAACAGCAACATGTCAAAATAAAGATAAAAAAAAAACAAAAAAACAAAAAAACAAAACTCAAATGCCTGCCGGGGGAACAAATTAGGTGTTGTGGCAATACCGCAAAAAAAAAAAGTGCTTTTCCAATGTACCACTCTGAATTCATAAACATCCGAGCGTCCTGTATTTGATGCACATCTTCTCATTTTGAAGAATTGGACTGTAATGGAACCTTATTCCATTTCAAACTAGAATATTTTACCTTAGAAAAATACTGAACGCCTTCCTACTTAACACAAAACTATAAAACATAATAGAACACAATGTTATTTTTGGATATTGCAAATAAGCTAAAAAAGACACACAGACACACACACACAGTCACACACCACAATATGGCTGTGATTGTACAAACAAGTCTAGTCTAAGAGGTCTTTTAAAATGGAGTTCCAACTTGTTTATGAAGATAAATGAAGAGAAAACAGGCACTGCTTCTTCGATTAAACTGACTGTGAGCCTGCTATCCTTTTTGCAGTTTTCCTGGAGGTAAAATGGAGTGCCTCGGATGCTTGCGGGTGGCGCTGACAGAATCTGAAGTGGGTCGTCCACTAACCTCAACCCCCTGGAGTACCGTGGGTCTGGGCCAGAGCGGAAGGAAGCGGTGCCCTGCTGAGACGTAGAGTCTGGTCTAGAGGTAATGGGCAGAAGGGAAAAAGAGCGTTGCCTGTGGCGTGGCACAAAATGAATTACTGCCATCTTTCTGCTCCTCTGCTTCACAGTCAGAGTAGAGTCTGGAGGGCCAGATAACAAGGGCACAGAACCACAAACTATAGCAAAATGGAGAACTGCTCAAGAAAAAAAAAAAATAAAGCTGTCTGGCAGAGTTAATATCATGTCACTTATGATGATTTGGCTGAACGTATGATGAGGTCATTCTCATTTAAGTCTTAATGTCAGCCTAGACTGTAGTACAGGGTGGTGGCAATGACTGGAACACTTTCTTTTATTTCTCAGCTCCCACTCTTCTCATTTAGGTTAACACACCATGGTATGAATATTTTCTTTCAGTGGTGTGTTACAGCATGTGGAAAGAAGCAATGAGATGACCACAGAATAAAAGGAAAAAAAAAAATCTCCACCAAGCACACATAGCTGGTTTAAGCATACATTTCATACCTGGATTTCAGGAGTGCAGCTTAAGTGTCTATAACTTTGTCTTTTTTTCTCTCTCTTTTTAAAAAAATAAATAAACACAAAGGCCTACAAGTAATCACATTTTAGACTGTATTCTCTGTGCGGGAGAATAGCTGCTGCTTTGTTATCCAGAAGTCCAGACCAGTGCGGTGACCCTGAGACCTCGCTGCGCTACGATTTGAGAAAACACATGCAAGAAGGCAAATTACAAGCAAAGTGAGAAAAACATCTTCTCCGATGCTTAAACGCTGCCTTTAGGGGAACCCGTCCTCCTAATTCAAAAAACACAACTAAATAAAGCAAATACCACACACAAGAACAGGAAATGCTATTAGGGCAGGACACAGTTGTTGCCATCTGGTTTTAGATTTAAGTGACTTTTTAAGGTGCCACAACGACAAACGGGTTTGTTGCCTTTTAGTGCCTCTTGGGGGGCAAAGCCTGTTCCTCTATTTGCAGGTTGTACTTTCCGTATTTGCACACAGTTTCTCGAGCTGTACTGCATTAAGCTCTAACCTGTACTTTAACTTGTCACTTGGGGTGGCTGTAGCTCAGTTGGTAGAGCAGGTCAGCTACTGATTGGAAGGTTAGTGGTTCAATCCCTGCTTCCACTAGTTAGCATGCCAAATATAATAGAATCAGTCCATTTACTTGTATTTTATAGTTCAGATTCAAATTTGCACTCCATTTTTTTCCCTCTTGCACCATGCATGTGCTCATGTTCTTCTTGGTAGTACAGCATCTGTGGGGTCATCTAAGTAATTTCCTATAAAGATGATTTTAATTTCCTCAGGGATCAATACTCCACCATCATAAATCTGATGCTCTTTGATGCTCATTTGGTCTGTGCCAGTATAGCCTTCTGCCCACTGGACTTGTCTGTTGTGGTTAGTGTGATGTAAGATGATATGTCCAACCTTAAGAGCATCCTGAAGGGGAAATACTCACTAATATAGCTGATCAGAAAGAGAAAAGGTTTGTCTGGTCTCTGCGCAGCTTATGGTTAAGTATTTGATCTTGCACATTCTTTAATAGACATCAAATCTTCCAGTAAATTTAATCTAAGGCAGAAAAAAACCCCACACAGAATCAGTGAATCAGCAGAGACTTTTCCATCAAAACCAATCCTGAATGTTTTTGGATTTGATATGACTAGCCGATGTGGAGGGGAAAAAAAAGTAGGCAGGAAAAAATGGGTGCAT
Source organism: Pelvicachromis taeniatus (assembly GCA_015108175.1). NCBI lineage: Eukaryota > Metazoa > Chordata > Actinopteri > Cichliformes > Cichlidae > Pelvicachromis > Pelvicachromis taeniatus. The sequence continues at coordinate 19,375 of VURO01007983.1, forward strand.
AATTAGGTCAAAGCATTAGGGAAACTGTTGAGTTGCATTTTGATTCATCTTGCCTTGCCCTGTTTGAACATGTCACCTGCATGCAAATGATTTTCTTTCTTCTCTACCCAAGAGGGGGAAAAAACTACTTGAATTCATTGATGCCATTGTCTGTTATGAGATACAATCAATCTGGTGAGTGGGTGGGGAAGCAGGATGAGGGGCCCGCGGAGATTAAACAGAAGCCTCACCACGGATGTTCCAAAAACAAAATAAATCCATTCATCCAATTAGGGACTGCAGATTTTTTTATTTTTATTTTTATTTTTTAAAAGACACAATTTGGGCGAGAGCTTCTCTACTAATTTACGCTCTGCTTCGATCTGAATATCCTAATAGACCGGACAAGATTACAGGCCACATCAAAGTCTGCAGGACTTGGAAACAAATAAGCCAGAGTGACTAGGTTGCACCTCACAAGCTAAAAATATGTTAAACTGGGTACTCACAATTTGCAGCTGCGCTTATTTAATGAATCCTTGCAATGTGAATCTTGGTTGAAGTTAGAAAACTGGAAGGATTTTTCAACTTTTTTATCATAATTATCTATGTCTTCACACTTTTATGTCATCTCGTATGCACTGCTTTCATAGACGAGACACACTATGCAGTCTCTGCTATTCCCCCGCCTTAATCCGTCTTTCTCCGCTGGGAATAAAATGAGTTGAGCTGTTCAACTTTGATTAACACCCAACGTTCCCCCACCCTGCTGAGTAACTCCCCCTGTTTGATGAATCTGGCCCTGTTTGTTTTCCTTCTTCTCCTGGTGTATGATGCATGACAGTACTCCCCCACAAAATGCAGCTTTATTCCACACGGAGGAAAAAGGAGGCAGAGGCAGGCAGAATCCCCCCCCCCCCCCCCCCCCCCCCCCCCCCTCCCCCCAGTCCCCA